>CAAKMY010108925.1:5-19693 GCA_901111285.1 Corrigiola litoralis | reverse complement strand
AGCACGGGATGCTATCTAGTATAATGATAAAACTGAGTATATCAAAAGAGTAAAGTAGAAGAAACGGATACAAGTGCTTGTTTATCTCTTTCTATGTTTATCTTGACAAGGAATGCTCAACTCATTCAAGTTGACTTTTTTAAATGCAATGGTCAAGCAGAAATTTTGACTCTTTGGGATCCCTAAGTAAGGTCCAAATACAACAGCTGAATTTGCTCTATAGAACTAATTGGTTTTGGAAGATCATAGCTGAACTTTTAATTCGAAACCTTTTGTATCAGTGTCCGTAGTAGCTCTTTTATTAGCATGAAGATTGAGTGGATTGAAGTATTGAACCAAATCCGCTCTCCGAAACCACTATCGGCGTAACACTAGTATCAAATGATTAAGCTTGTCAAAGTGTAAATGCCCATAAACTGCTGAAAGCCCTCCAATTATGTAATCTGCAAACACATAAGTATCTCACTCATTGTCATGCATAAGTTGTGTAAACAGTTGTGGTATGGATTTAATGACACCAACAACACAATAACTATCATTTCTATATTAACTTATACCAAAAGGCGTTACAAGTATGGGAGACTAGCTGACACATGTTCATCCACCTCAATGCAAACGCAACATCCACGTCATCAAAATCATCTTGTTTAACTATCATATCAATATTCTTATAATGTGGACTTGTGTCCATAGTTCTTCGTGAACCATTGTCATGTTCGCCAAAATCGTTGTCATGTTCACAAAAAATTATTATTATATTCACAAAAATTGTTGTCATGTACGTCACTTAAGTTTGCTCTCATATTCATCAAACTTATGCTCATATTCATCAGAATCGGACTCATACTCATAAAAAATTATCAAAATTATAAAGTATGTGATCATTCCTTTATATCCCATCACTCATAAACACCACACCCTAGAAAAAAAAGCTCGAAGGTTAGCAAGAGCTGATCCCATGTCATATCCCTTTCTACCATTTCCACGAAAATATGCAGGAACAAGAATGTAATACTATAATGTACTTATAACCCTCTAAACTTGTGTGGCTCAACAGGCTACATGTTATGCAAAGAACCACTAAATTAACACCAAACAGGAGTACATGATCCTCAAAACTTGACTGATGATATCCATTTTAGACTAAAGAAACTCGCAAAATCAACCATTGCCCATCATTTGTTATCATCACTCTAGTCTTAGAACATGATGACATGTCGTTTTTATACTGTGAAAAATAAATCCTAACAATGTAACTAGTACAGTGACAGGTAGGGATCGAATCATGGGGAAGATAACAATCTAATAATTAAAGTAAGTTCATTTCACTAACAGGAATCAAAGCTTTGTTTGTTTGTACTACGACCACTAAAATATGTGAAGAACTCAACAAACTAAAACTTAGGGCAATAAACGGATCCGCTATGTAACCAAACATATGCATTAATACATTAACTAGAATAGGAATGAATATATGATAATAGGAACAATGACACTCTCGCAATCCTGTTAGCATTCGGGCTTTTTTCGCACTTCGTTTACGATCTTTATAGTTAGCATAACTTTCACCTCGGGTGTCCATTTGAGGTGATTTTTTTTTTAAATCCACTTATTTTTTTCAATATCAAAAAATACAAAATTTCAATTATAGATATAAAGTAAATTTTCAGAATACTTTTAGCGTATTTTTTTTTTGACCTTTTTACTTAAAAAATATAAATAAATAATAATTCAAAATTTCAAGCTTTTCGGGCCGGGATTTTGGGCTAGAGCCTAGTACCAACCCAGCCCAAAATCGGGCCGGGCTGGATTGGGCCATCGGGCCGGGCAAATTTGATCAGCTGTAGTTTAATTTCATATGAGACGGCTCAAATTTTAACAGCTCCATTAGTTAGGTGTGGAAGGTGGGGCCCGACGCCCCAACAGTACATCAAACATGATCTAATCTCCAGAACCTTCGACTGTACTACCACGCCCTCGTACAAAACTCCACACTCTTCACTTCACTTCCACACACTTCACTTCACTTCACTTGAGTTCACATTTCTCCTAGACATTTCATCAAACACTTTTACAAACAATGTCCCTGATACCAAGACAAACGTACAACACCCCAACCAACTTCACCCCATTCACACAAGACTTCTGGGACACCTTCTTCTCCTCACCATTCCCTTCCTTTCCCTTCCCTTTTGGCCGTACAATCCCATACACAGAACTCTCCCTCGAAACCTCGGGCGACGTACGAGCAAAGCTAGAATGCAAGGAGATAGAGGAGGCCCACCTCATCGTGGCGGAGTTGCCGGGGGTTGGGAAAGACGAGGTGGATGTCGCGGCCGAGGAGGGCGGGTTTGTGAGGATCAGTGGCGGTGATGGGAGGTTCTTTTGGCGGATGCGCGTGCCGGGCGGTGTAAGGGTGGATATGATGAGTTGGTCCATGGAGAATGGTGTGCTTACTGTTGTTGTTCCGAAAGTGGGTGTGGACATGGGGTGGGGGTGGGGTAGTGAGGGGAGTGAGGGGAGGGATGTTAGGCTGATTGAGATTACTGGGGATGATTGAACTAGATTGTGAACCACTTTTTTTAGTGAGAGTGGAAATCTGCAGCCGCTATCTTTGATGCGCACACGTGTCAAGTTGTGAACTCTTGGACTGAGTCTGTGATAGCATGCAAATCACGCATTCGTGTTAACAGACTTAGGGTATTTGTATTATGGTTGTATAAAGAATAAATTTGTGTAGTGTGTAAGCCTTGAAGACTAGTGTGTGTCGTGTAAAATTTTGTATTTGTAATGTTTGTAAAGGTTTGAGTCGTATTGCATAGCCTTTGCGTGTTATGTATGAATAAAAGCTTGGTTATTATGGTCGATATATATCAACCGTAGACTTTGTATTGATACAATGTTGGTAAAATCATGGAGTTGGAAGAAGGATGTCCAGAAAACTGTGACAAAATGAGGGACTTCCCCGTTTAGAATCTGTTGTTTTCAGAGAATATTGTCAATGCCACTGAAAATCTATTAAGCTTGGGGACATTAGAAATGTGTTTGTCATTTCTGACACATTTTTGGAAAAATAAAAAATTTCAAAACTCGACTCTTTAAAAAGCTATTATTGGTAACTAACAACCTAAGTCCAAACCTCACTAAAGATATAATGGGTCTTGTATGAAGCTACCTCACGGTAAGACGGTAACAGAAGTAATGTCTTTATTTTTAAAAGTAACGATGTAAGTTCGAAAGTAGTGTTGCTTTTGAAATATACGAATATATTATTTTCAAAAGCGTCTTAGTGAGAGATCACTCTATCTAAGATTTTGTGCTTAAGATATCGATTTGCAATTTGACAGAAATAAGTATAATACATCCATAAAAATCATATGGAATCCCAAATCGACTCAAAGCCTATAAGTATACAATTCCCCTACAAGACATGCCTTCATCTTTATAAAGGACTCGAATGTACTAAACATTAGCCTATTAACCTATGCAATTAGGCATTACATGGTTGGGACAATAAGAGTATCATTGACAGTTCCACAAAATTTAAAAGCTCAAAAATATTATATGCACAAACTTAAAAGTAGAGATATCATCTAAGTTAACTGTTAGTGGTATTGTTAGAGGTTAAGAGTGGTAATAGTCTCTCCATAAGTTATTCTCTCAACAAATTGTGCTTTATTTCTAAATATGAAAAATTGGTTTTTGCGGAATAAAGACAAAGGGTTAAGAAGGATTGGGAGTATTTTTTTAACACTTATTTAACCATTATGTCATTTCTATTATAATTATTTTAAAGGGGTGAATATAGTGTGTGCTGTTTTGATTTAAAAAATGGTCGTTCCAATACATTTCGTCACTTGATTTTTTTTCAAGTGAAAAAATGTTTGTTTATTTATACGATTCAAGTGTTATGTTTAGACCAAATATAGTCCAAGCAATGTGAAAATAAGTGATACTTTAATTGAATAATATTTCTTTTAACTATAATCATGAAGTAAGAAATCCGCTTTACTTTTTTTTTTTTTTTGTCTTAATTGTGCACAAAGTCGTTGATAAGAATAAAACCCCCAACTTCATGATTTCTAATAACTTGAAGTAAATTTTTTCTTAATTCGATTCTACTTTATGTGTTTCTTTGGAAAAAATTTATAACACTGTGCCATTAGACAAGACAAGTATTCATTCATTAAAATGTACTATGAGCCCAACACATACACAACAGGGAACATAACTCTGTGTCATCGACTTCCAATCTCCGGTTCACCGGCCACCACCACCTGCCACTGCCGGTAACTTCTTCCCTACCCACCTACTTATTAACAATGATCTACAAAACCCATATTTTACTTTGACCAAATCTTCTTAATTTCATGCACTTTATAGGTACTTTGATTATAGTTTCATACTTTAGCAAAATGTTGAAACTTTATAGCTATACCCCAAAGAATATGGTTATAAGTTGCTTTACTAATAGACCCTTATGCACATTTTTAACTAGTAGTAGTAAAAGTAAAAGTTATTGCACTTCTTCAACAAGGGACTATATGAATAAGGTTGCAAGTAGAATACTTGGTAGTGAAACCCCTGGACTAGCATTGAGTTATTTTGATAAAGTCAAGGATCAAATTGATGTGACGAAGAATCGCCACGCGCATTCGGCGGTTGTTCATGTTTTGAGTAAGGCTAAGTGGTACTTAAGGGCAAGGGGTTTGTTGAAATGCCTTATAGAGGACCTTTTAAAGAGTTGCACGTCGCGTCGTGTTTGTGCTATTTTGTATAAGGACCTGAATAGGGTAGGTGGTGGTGAAATGGGTGGTGATGTGGTTGGGGTTTTGATGATTTCGTTGTGTGAGATGGGGTTTGTTGATGAGGCCGTTTGGGTTTATCGGAAGGGTGGGGAGTTGCCGGTTAAGCAAGCGTGTAATGCGGTTTTGAATGGGTTGGTAAAGAAGGGTAGGTATAGTTTTGTTTGGGAGATGTATGGTGAGATGGTTGCTCGAGGGTTGAGTCCTTGTGTTGTTACGTATGGTACGTTGATTGATGCGTGCTGTGGTGAGGGAGATGTTGTGAAAGCGAGGATGTTGTATGATGAAATGGTTGGGAAGGAGATGAAACCGACTGTTGTTATTTTCACGACGTTGATTCGTGGTTTGTGTAAGGAGAGTAGGATGTCAGAAGCGGAGGATTTGTTTAGGGCAATGAAACAATTGGGTGTGGCTCCCAATCTATACACTTACAATGTGTTTATGGATGGGTATGGTAAAATGGGCAACCTAAGATGTGCTTTGGGGTTCTATAGTGATATGCTAAGCTGTAACATAGAGTCTAATGTTGTTACATTTGGGATCTTAATTGATGCTTTTTGCAGAAATGGTGAAATGGATGCTGCAAGAACCTTCTTTCCTTGTATGATGAAGGCTGGGATTCTACCGAATGTGTTTGTGTACAATAGTTTGATTGATGGATTCTCTAAGGCTAGAAATATCTCTGAAGCCCTTGCTTTGTATGAGGAGATGGTAAAATTTTGTATTCTTCCCGATGTCTACTCTTATAGCATACTTATAAAGGGTCTATCTGAAGTAGGGAGAGTTAAAGAAGCCAGCGAGCTACTTTTGAGGATGAAAAATGATGGGATTCTTACAAACACTGTGACATACAACTCACTTGTATACGGTCACTGCAAACAAGGTGACATGGAGAGCGCTCTGAAACTTTGTTCACAGATGATGGAAGAGGGCATAGAACTCAATGCCGTCACCTTCTCTACCCTTATACATGGATACTGTAAAGAAGGGAATATGGAGGCTGCAAGTGGAATATATTTAGAAATGGTAATCAAAGGTATTACGCCTGATGTGGTTATCTACACTAATTTAATTCATGGCCATTTTAAAAATGGGGATACAAAAGCTGCTCTTGGGATGTATAAAGAAATGCAGGAGGTAGGGCTCATACCCAGTGCTTTTACTGTCAGTTGTCTCATTGACGGATTATGCAAAAATGGACGCGTTAATGATGCATTCAAACTTTTTCTTGAATTCACAAATTCTGTGCATTTTGAAGGAACCCAAAATCAGTTTGACGCTGACACATTTCCTGTCAATCATGTTGCTTATACTGCTCTTATACAAGGTCTGTGCAAGGAAGGGAGAATTTTCAAGGCTAGCAAGTTTTTCTCAGATATGAGAGCTCGTGGTCTAAGAGCTGATCAAGCCACCTACATAATCATACTTTTGGGTCATTTCCGAGCCAAACATGTCCATAATCTACTGATGCTGCAGGCAGATATGATGAAGCTAGGTCTCTTGCCAGACACAGTCATATGTCCACTGCTACATAAGGCGTACCAGAATTGTGGGGATTTCAAATCAGCTGTTAGGTGTTTTGAGGATCTACTGAGGTTAGGTCTTGTGTGGTCGGGGAGGTCGCTGCCAGTCAAGAGGCCTTTGATTGTCTGTGGAAATCAACAGGTCTTTTGTGAATGACACTTTGTCTGTTTGTCTTGACTCATGAGTAAGAAGTCCAGTTCTGGATTTACCAATGCTTTACAAGATATTGGGTTTCTGTAGCGTTTAGTGTAGCAGCTGGCATAACTGGAGTAGCTTGCACACAATGAGCTGGGAGGCAAAGCCCTGAGATTGGGCCTACTATACTGAGAATCCTTCATATATGAGAATTTTCTGATTTACTTGGCAGAATTCCTGTCAGCGGTGGGGTTTCAACTGCTCTGAAGGGATGTATGGTAGCCACACCCTTGCTGTGGCATGTGTCAAATAGGTACAGTAATTGATTAGCATTTGTATTTATGAACTGGGAAACGGAGCTCTCTGCTTGAGAGCCATTTCTGCTGGAAAGCCCTCATATATGAGAGATTGTGATCTACTTGGGATGACTTTGTTAAAAACTGCTTTGGATCAGATTGAGAAGTTGGGGATGCAAAAAACTCACTGCTGAAGAAGGTGAATTAGTTGGCCATCTTTAGATGGGGATTACGACCTCTCCAGTAAAGTTTCTTAGCCTCTGCAGAAATTGAAAGAGAATTGAACCACAGCTGTTTCCTTGGTGAGACTTGATTCCCATGTTGCTCTCTTAGTCACTATATTTTGTGGTCTTTTTATTGGTTACTTTTTACTTTTTTATGCTAGTTGAAAGAGAATAAGGAGATTTTGCTGTTTGCCTTGATACTTGTACTGAAATTACATTTTTTTATTACATCATTCAACTATTTACAGTATACAACGTTTTCATAACATTTATGATTTTATCTTAACAATTTTCTTGGATTTCTAAATGCAGTTGTGTGGATGACAATGCTAGGAGCATGTTTGCATCATGGTAATATTGAGCTCAGTTGAAAGGTTCTACTGCAGCTGCTCCCACTGTATCCTACGTATGTATGCGGCTGATGTTGCCCTGTCCAATATTTATGCTGCCAAAGGGCTTCTATATCAGAAAACGGTCACTGAGACAGATACTGCATGGAATGTTATGGAGTACTTGTTGCTTGTTCAGTTGAAGTGGAAAGTGGGATGATGCGTCTGTTGCCAGAGACACTTCTATCCCTTTTAACCTGAGATTTTTTATGTGCTTGGAGTCTTGGACACCTTATGGGATTAATGGAAATAGTCAGAGCTCACAGATATGATAGTTAATTGAGATAAAGACTAGAGCAGTTTTGGCAAGTGGGAAAGTCTAAGATGGTCATATTGTTGCATCTGCAATAAGAGGATGGGCAAGCGCTATGATGCGCAAGGTTCACACTGAAGTATGCAATTCTGTGACCCAAGTCTAGTTCAATCCCTCGGGAGTTAAAAACATGTAACCTCTAGTTTCCAGAAGGGCAACCTTGTTCCACAAACCATCTTTGGCTCTTTGATGAGACTTGATGCTGATAGTCCTATGATCAGGCATGAGGTTTCTGCTATGAGCTCTTGAGACAAACACCAGACAGTGATTGGGGCATGTTCCAATAACTGCATGACTTCTTAAACAGGTGAATCATTTTCCTTATCGGCTTATATCATACAGTATATATGGCTGCTACTTCAATTATCAAGAGTACATGCCAATTTGACATGATTGCCTTTAGAAAGATGGAATTGGCCGTAAATATATTATTGATCTGGTTCGGGTTGTAAACTTGTAATACGATTTTTTTGGATTGCCGTGTGATTTCTTGTTTGTTGTCACCGACTCACAGTTATTCTTGAATGTTTTTATTTGTGGAACCATATTGTCTGTTTGGTAAGCTGGTGCTTACATTAGGCTATTTATCAAAAGATTCTGACTAGAGGATTGAGCATTATCGAATCCGACTGAGGCTCACGTAAGCTGACATTAGCTTTCTTCAGTTTGAACATTTTTAAAAAATTATTGTAGTTGGGAAATGTGTTCTCTTCATTAGATTGAGTGTCACTTCTGTTTATGTGGTCGTTGAAGCTTAAAAAAAGCACAGATATTACCAATAGCTATGGCAAGGCAGCAAGCGTTACATTATTAGACCTCTTAGACTCTTCTGGACAATGTTTTGCCTAGGTTTGTAATTAACAATGTTTCTTCGGATTTGTAATATTATAATTGTATCTATCTACTATCTTTACTAATATGAGTAGGGCTCTCTAGCTTTCTGAGTTCATGTTCATCCAGTTGGGAAACAGAGACCTTTAACCTCAACATACGATCGAAAGCCAGGACTTCAGATTTAATCCAATGACTGAAAATGACAAGAAAGTTTTTAATTTTAGCCTCCATTCTTTATGCCATTCCCTTTTTGGTGTCGACTTTATCTCTTCATGTTGCGCTTTTCTCACCCTTTGTCCAGCCTTAGTTGACTGATAGCATTAGTAGCCTAGTAGTGCAATTGGATTGATGCTTATGTTAGTGCTAGTTGATCACTTGTTCTGGTATTTTCATATCAGTGAGATATCGTTGCATACGCAATGCGTTGCCTTTAGCTTTATCCTCATGAATTTGAGTTTTTGCTGGGCAGGTCAATACAAGGGCGATACACAAAGGCAGAGTTAATGGTGTATCTTAGGATATCAATGCATTGAATCAAGTCTACCTCTGAACATTCATCTGTATATCAGCCATTTAAATGTATCAACCACCATCCATGGTGCACTGTTTGACTATGCAGCATGTCTCTTACGACTCTCTCACCCGACAGAATGATGAAGGCGGGCTTCTACTATAGTACATCAGTACATGTCATCGCAGCTGAGTTTAATGTATACTAGTGGAAGACTTGATTCAATGCATGCATTTCGTGGCATGATAAGTTCGCTGGGCAATTTTGCTACAGAATGGAAAGTCTTCTGTTTCATGTAGTTTTCAGTACCATGGACCCTTTTTGGCATGTGGTCTATGATTCATAACTCGCTAATTTTGATAACCTTCTTTTTTAAATGAATTAGGTTAGTTGTATAAACTTGTAAGCATAAATTATACTTCCTTGAACAAGACAGGTTATTTATTAAAGCCACATTATTGCCACAAGATGTCTATTTTAGTTTTAGTCACATTTTATGTTATCCAAGAACTTTCACCATCACATTGTTTATAAATTACTCCATTTCAAAATCATTGTCGTGAAGGAGATCGAGATCATGTGTTGAGTAGTCTCTTTTAGGACAATAACTCTATAACGTTTTGTTTTGGTGTATTTTGTTTTTGAATTTTTATTTTTGAACTTTTTTTGTTTATATCATATTTATATTATATTTTTTAAACCTTTATGAAAAGATATAAAAAAGGGTCTACTGAACAGTACACACTCCTTTGTGAATTATGATCTCTGTATGGGGATGAGAAGAATAAAAACCAAAGATAATTATATTATGTTGACTTATATGTTGTCCATGAAAACTGAAAAGAGTACAAATTTACAAGAAAAATAAACTAAATGTCAGAATATTGTAATAACAAAAGAAAAGAAAACGAAAAAAATTTCTCCACAACCAATATTATTGAGATTTATGAATCTAGTGAAGAAGATGCACGTGCACTCTGCATATTCTCGAACCTCAAGATGGTCCTCACAAATTTAGGACAAACACACACATTGTCCAATCTCATTTGACCTCAAAAATTCCATCCCTGACTTCCATAAAATCCCACTAATAAAATAACATAAAGTAAACACGATGACATCATAACACATTACCATAAATACTGAACTAGTTCACTTTCCAATGATTCATTTTTTTACGTCCATTTTGGATAACACAAGTACCCCACACCAACTAAATTTATCAGCTCTGATTAAATGTTTACCATATTGGATCTAACATTCATTCCTTAAATATTAAAGAACATTACCTATATCTTTCATTTTCATGCATGTTAATGCAGCTGTAGTGGTAGTAGACTAGTAGTATTAACTCACTCTTGAACCCAACTGAAACCTGTGGGGTTTGTACTGGGATTAGCAATAATACTCAACAGTTGGGTTTAATGGAGAGTGTTGGAGATGGGTTTATAGAGGATGGTGATGTTAGAGTTTATGAATATATTCCCAAGTTGGTTTCTGGGGCACTTTCTGGTGCTCTCACTGGTGTTTTTGCTCTTGGTAATTTCTTATGTTTCTTTCTTTTGTACTCTTATATAGTTGACTTTATGATTCTTTACTTGCTTTGTTTATATCTGAGTTTTTTCTCTTGGTAAATGTTAATGTTTCTTTCTTCAGTATTATACACTTGAATTAATGATTGTTTTGCTTTGTTTATATATGAGTTTTTGCTCTTGGTAAATGTTAAAGTTTCTTTCTTTAGTAGTATACACTTGAATTAATGATTGATCTTCACTTGTTTTGTTTTGTATTGTTTATATATGTGATTTTGCTCTTGGTAAAAATTCAAAGAGGCAGATAAGAATGGAATCCCAGATTCTTCTCAGTTAGGGAAGAACACTCCTACAAGCTAGAGCATTTCTTGATTCTTTTGTTTATGTGTGCTTCAAGGTCTTTTTGGATCAGCTGTATGAGTTTCAAGCTGTGTGCTTGTTTTTTTTAACAAAAGTTTGATTTATATATGTTCTTGTGTAAGAGTTTTTTGGTTTTGGAATATGATGGATTATATCAATATAATACCCTCTACCCTTCTATTTATAATGGAGTCTCAGATGGTCAATGCACTTTATTCCAAAGGTCAATTGGAGAAAAACCTCTTTGTGATATTACAAAGGTAAATTTGCACGCACCCGGTCCCCCTTACCTCGCTTGTGCAGGAGCCTCTTTAGAGGCACTGGGCCAATGGGGTAATGTTCTTGTTCTTGTGTCATCTAGGAGAAGATGCAGGGTAGTTACATTTTGAGTTTTGGGGCAGCGCAATGGTAGATTTGTTTGGATTATGAATATTTTTTTTATCGTGATTCTTATCGTTTATAACTTGAACAGTGGAAAAATTTCTTTCTTTGTTTCTTGTAGCTGCATCGTTTTTGGTCTAATTTGAAGGAGCTTAGATAGTCCCAAATAAGAATTGAACCCCCAACCTATGAGTTAGGAAACAATATTGTCACTTGTAGTTGCATACTTGATTTTTAACTTATTTGGTTAAGATTTTGAGGTCATTTTCAATCAAATTTATGGGTTAGTTTTGGGTTTTTGACTAAATCATTGGTATTCTCTTGAATTTGATCGATCTATATCTGTTTTAATTTTTAATTTTATGTATTTGAGCAACAATGATAACTGATGGCACATTGGCACCTAATGCTATTTTGTGATGAATATTAAAGCTTTTCGTCAATAGCTTCTAGTATATTGGAAGTCAATTTAGTTATGAATGTCATATGTTGGAAGTCATTATCTGGTTGGAAGTAGTTGTATCATAAGAGCTCAAGGTTGGTAGGCAATCAGATGATGTACATTGGATAAATCATTGGTTGGTGATCAAGACAGTAGTTTACTTTTGCTGTCGAAGAAAAATCCAACATGAAGTGCTGATAAGAAATTGTAATGGGATTTTTTGTCAGACACTACCTTAACTTTAGGTCATTTTGTAAGCAACTACCTTTAAAGTCGTTTATTGTGAAAAACTACTTTTAAAGTCAATTTTTTTGTTAAACCCTACCATCCCTCAGCCTTACCATGGGAAGGAGGTTTTATGCATAAAGTTGAATTCAGTGTTAACATGTTTTACTTGTCTAGATTTCAATTATGGAAGGTTCGTTCACATCTTCCTATACTATGATGCATGGATCTTTGCAATTTTACCTACTAAAGGGGCAGCGTAGGCAAGTAGTTCAAAAGCAGTGGTGATGTGAGTACTAATCTGATGTTCCGGTGAAGTAGATAATTATCTCATGATGGCTGGCTACAAGCTTAGTTTGCTATTCATCCCCCCCCCCCCCCCCCCCCCCCCCTTTTTGTCCCCATCTCTTCTTTATCTATCTATACATGCTGTCCTTTTTGTTTTCTGAGTAAAGGGCGGGGACAAAGAGGGTTTGAGAGATCAAAGACTGCATCATAAACATGGTTTTGTTACTGTGACTCATGCTCTTACTGTGTATTGCAGCTGGTGCTTTCACTGGGGCCGTAACTGGGGCTTTGGCTGGTAGGGCTTCTGATAATGGTCTTCTAAGGGGTGCTGGGTTGGGTGCTGTGGCTGGTGCTGTTCTCTCTGTGGAGGTCTTGGAGGCTTCGCGTGCTTATTGGTGTTCGCAACAGTCTGGCTCACGGAGTTCATCATCCATGGTTAGTATAAGGCTAGAACTATCTTTATGATTTTCTTTGTCAATGTTTTTTCTAGCCAAGAGGCGGTGTAGACATCAAAAGCACTATTTCTTTTATGTGCTGCTATAAGTGACATATAGAGAGAAGACATTAGGCTAAGGCCTCTGTTTAAGTTGCCAGGTTATGCGTCATGAATTGATTCATTTCACCTAATCTACTTGGACTTCCGTTCCTGTGAGTTTTCTTTTCTATTGATTGGGTCAAAATGACTTCTCTGTTGTCTGATGAGTGCTGTGTCAGTTGCATTGTTGCAGGATAGATAAAGATGTCAACAGTTTATATTTGTTGGTATACTTATAGAGTTGCCTTGGTTTCTTTATGATCTGTTTCCAGGCAGATTTTATCGAGGAGCTTCTTAATGGGAGATTTGTGGAGGAACAATTACCACCTGCAGTACTAACGGGGTACTACTGGCAGGTCAGTCACATGCCCTGTCATAGAGATTATGCAACTACAAGTAGGCAAAAACATTCAGGCCATTTCAGTCTTTCTGTAATACACACCTCATTCCTCACTCGTTTGATGGAAGAGAAGGGGTGGGGAAGCAGCAACAAAGATCTAATTTTGTCCCCTTCTTTCACACAAAATTATTTAGTGATCGCCTTATAAAAAGTAACTCATTGGGGAATACTGTTCTCCTTATAGCATAATGTGCAAACTAGGTTATAAAATTCCCAAATTTCTTTGCAAACTGGCAGGCTAGCATTGCTAATGTCATCTACGATGATATTTATGATGTTTATGGTGATGTTGCTCCAAGAGGTTTGTCTGATGATTCACTGAAAGCGCTGCCATACCATGTCATTTTGGATATGAACAGGCCGACACTCAACACATGCTGCCCGATCTGTTTACAGGTCTGGCTTTGCTTTCTTGTACTCCTCTTCATTTTTTGCACACCTTTTCTTCTTAACTTTTCTGAAAATCAAATGTCACAGAAACGAACAAATGTTAATTCTGATTGTAAATGTACTCCCAGGATTTTGAAGTTGGAGAAACTGCAAGGAACTTGCCTCGTTGCAGCCACACGTTTCACCTAAAATGTGTGGATAAGTGGCTTCTAAGTCATGGCTCCTGCCCAGTTTGCAGACAGGATGCTTAAATTTACTGTTCTTCTGTATATACCAATAGGATGATCAACACCTTATCTTTTTTTTTTCCTTTATATGAGTTCCATGTGTCTCTGTAAATATTAAGTTCGCACCGAGTGAACCTGGAGGGTTTCTTCCCCTCTTCCGGAATGTAGCCATAATTTCTTCATTGTCGCAGCAGAAGGAAACGCCGCAGTTTTGTAAGTTCTGTTTGAGTCTGCTTTCAGTGCTGTTCATTGTATACGCTGTGAGCAATAATTTTTTTACTTTGCCAGCTTCCATATAATTTTTGATTTGCTTTCAGTGTTGTTCTGTTACTTGCAGTTAAATTTGCAAAACATTGTCCTGTACTGCTGGGAAAACTGCCTTTAAAACTGGAAGAGTTTCAAAAATGAACTCTTCTTCTTGGTGTATGGTATATTCATTCAAATAGAAAGTCTTCATGTATGACATTTTCGATCACACCTCACTTGTAAAACGTGAGAGGTCCACTTTACTACAACACAGATAAGCAATACAATTCATTTTATTTTTTTTGAAAGTATAGGATAATTGGATCATTTACAACAATGGAATCTAGTACAAGATACGGCTCATGCAAAAAAAATATATGTTACACAGTTCTATTCCTATCAGCACTTGCTGGATGCTTTCTTCACTGTATATGCCACAAGCATTCCAAACAGCTGCTGCTTAAATCTGCTGAGAATATAAATAAAAATAAAAGAATCTTAATATAGGTAATATCAGTGACAACTTCACATCTGACAATATTCCAAAATAAAAGCCCTTCATGCATCACTGACTTTATATATAAGAAGCATTTGCAGGACACTGTTACACGCACTCTTTCAGAATTAACTTGTATCAGACACTTAATCTAACAAAAAAAAAAAAAAAATACTATATCAGACACTGATATGAACTATATGTAAACTGCTTCACAGAACTGGTTCACCAAATTATCTACAAGTTATTACTTAACATCCTAATGAGTTCAAACGGCTAAGAGCTTATGGCAAACATATACAATCAAGGGGAAGCAGAACATACAGGCACAGAAGTATAAGCGATCCAGGAACTGGACAAAATTTTACAGTTGCGACTTCAGACTGCCACTGGTTCTGGCCTCTTGCTGGTCTTAATCCCTTTTATAGCTGCACAAGACCCGACTCAACAAACTTATCATCCAATGAATGATATGACGATATTTGTACAAAGATGTTTAATTATGTAAGTAGTCAGTAGATACCTTCAGCATAATCCTTAGCTCCAAAGACGGCTGATCCAGCAACTAAAGCATTGGCACCAGCCTCGATAACCTGCCAAAAGAAATTAGTATTCATCAATATCCTAATCTAATATAGAGGTTCAGTGCATACTGTTTCACATCTAAAAGACCATCAAGCACATTTGACAAGTGTCAATGAGATATAGTTCACATTTATTGATCAGTTTGAACGGTTCTTGAAAATTAAATCCAAATGTCAGTTGGCTTCCTAATGCCTGAAACAACAGGAACGACTTGCCAAAATGGCCACAGCAGAACACAGTTGCAGATATCTTCTTTTCATTAAATTGGTTAGCAAAGTTATGCAAGAACTAATACAAAACATGACAACACAAAATTTGGTCACTGGCCTAATAAACTAACAGACATGCATACTTTGATTTGCAGTTTCTACAGAGGAGAAGTTTTCATAGGAGTAAACAGTAGTACCTTGTATGCATTTGCTGGAGTAACTCCACCATCCACCTCAATCCATGGGTTTACGCCCTGACAGTTAAACGTCCATATAAGTCTATTTGCTCAAGATCAAGAAAGACATACAGACCTACTCGGTAGATACCTTCTCGGCACACATTCTTCTAAGATCTGAGATTTTCTTGACTTGGCTCTCAATGAAGCTTTGTCCACCAAAGCCAGGGTTTACCGACATGATTAAGACAAGATCAACCACTGTTTGTGAACATGGAAACATCTTAATTAGTTAGTCTCTGTAAAGAGTCATCTCTTGCAGTTTCATTACGTATGAAACGAAAGAATTTGCAGCCAGATTATTAAGACACTGGATAAAGGAAAAGAAATTTTATTATTCTTATATAAGAAGCGCCTGTTCCACTTACACAAGGATGCAAGAGCAAGGAAGGGGATGACTAGCTGTGCCTAAATGGTTTACTCCATTATTTCAACAAAATGAGGTGAATTCTATAGATTGTTAGTGCTTCATCTTAGAAAATCACTTATACTGCAGTACATCAACTTAAAAAGTCAAGAGAGTCTGAAGAGCTACTATTGGAAGAATATCTACTTACCGTCAAGCACATACTCAATTGTACTAAGTGGTGTTCCAGGGTTGAGGACAACGCCAGCTTTAGCACCCAGACTCTTGACCTGAATCAGAGAACATTGACATTTTTGAGTGGAAATTGAAGATATGATATAGAGGAATGAAGGCCAATCTTCTAGTACTTGGTGTTGGAGCTGTTGATGAAGTTCTCTAACTTTTTTTCTAAACTTACGCCTAGGTGGCCCATAATACCACACATAATAATTGATACCGATTCAGAAGAATTGACAAGATATTGGACATTATGTGCGCATACATGTAGAAGGCGCATACAATCAATCAGCTCTAAAAGACAGAAACTGTAATAAATAGTCAGCCTTTCAAAAAGACAGCTTCACTTAATAATTGCAGACTCGTTCGTTTATATTAAGTGGCAATAGCTTCACAAAACAAATGTCTCATTGACTAGTTCGCTGGGAAAACCATAAACTCTCTCCATCCTGGATCTTCCTTTGTGATAGTTCTTTGGCAAGACATTTCATAATTGAATGTCCAAAAGGCTCTTACAGCTTTATTAAATTTAAAGGCCATAACAGCTTCCATCACCAAAAGAACAATGGAACTACATTCTTTTAAGAACAAACAGGCTACAAGACCATTTTGTAGCATTAACAGGGATCAGCGCCAGGAAGGCACAAGCACTGTCACTTGACAGTCCCACATTATAGTGGATGATTTGTGAAATGTGAGAAAACTTCTGTTCAAGACAAAATGCTAAGTAAGAGCCAGATCTTCCATATTTTAACTTAGAAGTTAGAACTTGCTGAACTATTGGACATTATGTCTTCATTCCTTATGGTATGTGCTTGTTTCAGGAAATTCTTGATTAAAAGGAAAAAGAAACTTTGGTCCACAAGCACTCCCACCTTTCTGGTTCCTAAAACATACTCAGAAGTTGCTAGTACTGGTTCTCCAAATCAAAACCTAAAAAGGACAAGAGAGGGCAATGGTGTTGCTTGTAAGTATCCACCTCAACATGTGTTATCTACCCATTCTGGCTTTTCTCTCCTAAACTTGTCAACCCTTACAGAAGCATCTATAATGGATTATGCATGATCTATCTCACTTAGAAACCATCTAGCCAAATAACCTAGTCAGTAAGTCCAAGGTTCATTTTAGTTTATGAGACATGAGGACAGATTCCACGCACAACTGAACATGATGACGACAAAGAATTATTTTTCCCAAGTAAAAGCCATTTAGTGAGTCATAAATTGACAGTATCTAGATCAAATGATACATATCAAATGCAAACGAATAACTTTTTTATATGAAACTGTAGCTAGATATCCACAAAGATACATAAGCAATGGCCAATAAGATTTAGACAACGCTACTGGTAACTTACTTGGTTTACGGTCCGATGCAAATGGATGGTGGATGATTGCTCGCAGTGAATACTCACTATGTCTGCTCCAGCCTTGATGAAGTCAGGTACTCGCTGCTCCGGTTCTACGATCATCTATATGGACAATGAACTTTAAGGTCAAACAACGTAACCTCCACATACATCATAAACATGCTATACATCTTGATTATGTATTACCAAATGCACATCCAATGGGAGATCAGTCACCGGCCGCAAGGCATCAACAACCAGAGGTCCAATGGTAATATTAGGAACGAATCGACCGTCCATAACATCAACATGGATCCAATCACAACCAGCCAATTCAACTGCTTTTACCTACATACATCAAATTTGAACAAACTCAAAACGACTCACTACCGGAGACCTCAACACAGTGAGAACTGTGAAAGTATAGCACGCCGACTGCGGGATATTAGTATTATAAAAGGCATCAAGGAAAATTCATGCTTACTGACTGGTAACAGTAGGAAAGGAGGCTAATTTATTACCTGCTCACCCAACTTTGCAAAGTTCGCTGACAGAATAGATGGAGAAACTATGATGTCAGATTTCGAGAACTTGTCAACTCGAGATGACGCCTTCACCACAGTTTGCACTTTTCTCCTATGATAACAAGTATGAAGATTCTATCAGGCTTCCACATAAAAGCCATGGTCATTGCCACTATTCTCCTCCTTCACATCATAATGCGACATTGCACTAGAATCCGCATTGTGATACACAAGGACTACTAGAAAGTCTTGTACGAGACCATCTAATTTTAAAGTGGTCACTCTTTGGCTTACGAAAAGGCGAGCACTTTAACTCAATTTGTAAAACTAGACCATCTTCTTACAAACTTGGGAAATTCTAAAACCCAATGAATCAACTTTATAGGTGTACTTTTTAACAGACAAGCAACTTCATTGGTTAAATTCAAGCTACGGTTAATCACCAACCACAGACTACAACTCAAAAGATTACTTGCTACGGCGTAACAGACAAGCAATTCCACCATCCACCTCAATTAGACGGTTTTAAAGTGGTCAATGTTTAGCATCAGCGCGAATAAAAAGTGACCACTTTAACCCAACTCGTGACCAAGTCTAATCATAAGCTAAAATTAGACTGGCTCCTTACATAATTTGTGAAAATGGTAATGAATGCTAACAATTCTCTATTTCTAACTCCAAGTAATCACAAACATTGAAAAAAATGAAAACCCAATACAGATAATAGCTCAAAGAACAATAATTTGATCAAAATTGACCAAAAAGATCAAACCTTGATAAAGAAATAAAGAAAATGGACCAAACCCATGTATAAATATCATCAGAAGTTACCAAAAAGTAAAAAAGATACCTAGTGAAAGTAAGAGAATTGGGATTGGAGGTAAAAGGTTGGAGCTTTCTGAAGTTAAGACCAGCAGTAGTAAAGGCAGTGATCTGAGATTGGCACAAACATGCTCCTGTCATTTTTATTTTTGCTGTCTTTCTCTTCAAAGACACACAACAAACTGTTTATCTATCTATCTTAACTCAAGTACTTCGTACTTAGTTTAGTTTTGAGGAAGATGGTTTAAATGAATTACACGTGGAGATATGAAGGTTGGTTTTGTTGGTGTTATCTAATCTGCAAAATGGGAAATGGGTGGCTCTCTATTGCTGATAAGGGCCAATGAAGGAGGGAAAAGAGGTCCACATTTGAGAGGTTGGTTGATATTGAAACTCATGTCTTTTTGTTTGAATTTTTGCTTTAGTGTTTGCTTAGACTAGAATTGTGGTGTGCATACGCTTTCAAGGGTTGCCAACTTTCTCAGACTTCACAGGAAAAGATCACCTTCTTCTCAGTTGAATCTTTGAAACTTGTATGTTCATTTTACAAGATCATTATGTTACTATAAGTTATAATTAGATTGTTGATTTAAGTGTAAAGTGTTATTCGGATTCAATTGAGTTGAACTTAAGTAGAAAAAAACTGAGGTAGGGGAGAATGATACAGTGATTGACAATTACATGGATTTTTGAGAGATTTTAGCTTATAAGAAAGGGATTGTCTCTAAAATGCCCCTGTGGTTTAGCATAAAAGTCAAAATGTCCCTGTGTATTTTTTGGAAAGCCAGAATGCCCCTGAATTCTGATTTTCGACCTAGAATGCCCTTA
>CAAKMY010108882.1:23910-43450 GCA_901111285.1 Corrigiola litoralis | reverse complement strand
ACTAAAGTAAAAGAAATTACTTGAATCATAAGTACAAATAAAGTAGATAAAGAACGAACAATAAGGTTACATATAAACATGCTTATGAAATAAATGAGCACAAAATTTAAAAGAATGAATATGTTTCGACATGCAAATTAATAATAGTTTTAACATTTGTCCATCACATGAAGTTTGATAATAAGCATCATATGTAAAAGAGTTAGTTAAATTAAAAAAAGTTTTAACAATTATCCATCACATGAAGTTTGGTAATAAGTATCATATTCTTGAAAAATAAAGAGAAATAGTTGTTGAAACATATTTCATTTGTTACTCACTTGAAGGTGGTCATAGAAGAGACAAAGTGGGAAAAAGAGATGAGTAGAACGTGGGAAAATTGATTATAGAAGTGGGATGAGAGAAAGACTCAATAAAAGTGTATCATTTGTAACTTAATCCCATTAAAAACTTGAGAAAATATAAAATATAATTTGACCAGTTCGGTTAACCGGTTTTCGAAAAAAGGCATACCATTACCGAATGTTTAATCACTTATAATTTGCGGTTCAAAGAAACAAACGGTTTTTCATACTGTCATCTTTTCAATTTGGATTTTCGATTTCGATTTTCCACCTGCTGGTTGTTCAGTATAAAAATGGTGTGCAAGTCAGAAATATAACAATATCAAACACAGAGGCAGTAAACAGTTTCTGTCATCCAACTTTTCTTGATAACATTAGCAATCAGGAAGCTCTCATAGGCCATTGCAATAAGTAATACATGCAAATCAAGGTAACATCGCAATCAGTTATACTCTTTAGTTAATCGAAAGCAAACTAGATAATCCATCTATTTCCAAGCTCACACTAACAATTAAGACTACACATGCATGGAGAAACTATACAAATATCAACAGAGAAACCGAAAGAACATCAGTGAAAGAAAATATTTCTGTATAACAGGATGAGCGCCTCAATGCAGCAAATACAGCCAGTGTGTCCCCAAAGATGATCTGGAAAAATAGAACAAGAGTATTTTGTACATGAAGCTGAAGATTACTATAATCAATATTTGATCAACCAACGATATGGTCCTGATAACTTTTTTGGTATAACCAAAGTTAAGATTTAAGGGTGAACATTTGAGCTCTAATGAGTATGATGCTTCTGTCCCGTGGAGGCTTGGATCAAATATCAACTCCCCGGAAACAGCTTTGAAGTCGCTTGCACTCCAATCCTGTCAATGCAAATGAGTATATCTTGTCAGCTAAGAAGTTCTAAGCATAAAAATATGCAATTTTTAACCATAGACATGTACATTACAATTTAAGCAAATCTCGATCAAAACCAATATAATCAGTAGTGATACCACAGGTTCCCTTAAGATGTCCCCAATTTTAAGAAACGGTGGGGCGAATAAACTAAATCTAGGAACTGAAAAGCTCTGTTTTATGACGTTTGTTTACGAGCATTAGCTCTCTTATGAAAACTTAATTCGAGGAACTGTTACAATTGTCAGAGGCACCATGTTTTCCCTCACTTCCGCAGTTGAATGTTCGAGAGGCAAGACTATATCGAGCTACACTTCCCTTGGTTCCGAGAGTGCGAGAATGCAAATAATCTGGTCTTGTAATAGACCATTTTTCTCACTACTTCCAAATCTTAAAACCAGAGGGGTTTAGATTTGATGTCAATCACCTCCTTTTTTTTAAAAAAAAAAATCACCAATAATCAAGTTATTGAAGAAGAAAAAAAAAAACTATTACCCTCTTTCGGGCTCTCACTATAAAACATATTAACCCAATTGTTATTTGTTAAGATAATGGTGGCCTCTGCCACAGGCCTTACTTTTGTTCTAACGGAACTTCCTCTTCAAAATGTTCTTAGAAACTGGCCTGTAAAGTAACAAACATTTGATGCAAATTAAGAAGGGGAGGGTCTACCATGAGTTGGTCCCCAACTGTGATGACGATGGTGTCCGGATCTGTGCTGAAGGACAATGGCCCTTTGTCTGTCTGCACATAGAACTCGCCTCGCTCCATGGCTAGGTGGAGGCTTAATGCATGTTCATAAGTTTCATGGATATCCTCATTGGACACAAGTAGGCTTGGATGCATATCGTTGTATCTGTATAAGCTTATAATGGATTCTCTTTCCTCGATTGTTTTCTCAAATCGCTTGGTTGAAAATTTTGAGAATACTTCAGCTAATTCTTCGGCAATCCTGTCAAGTTTGCTCACCACACTCTCCATCTTACGGCTGCAATATTGATATAAGGGAGTATTAGACGTCTAAAATCAGAGATGTGTTGCAAGAGACATGTACACCCTACAACAAGAAGTAACACTTCGAGTAAAATTAGTGCAAGACATATCATGTGGACAAGATATTTAGTCATTAATCATTCTCCTAGAAATTTCCTAAGCAAAGTATTCAAGTATCGTTGAAATGATATACTTTGGCCAACAGCTACGAACCTTCATGTAATATAATGCGGTTACGCAAGAAATAGCTGCTAGTGAACACCTAGCTCTAAACTTGAGAAACTGAACAGTCCAGCTAACTGGACAACTTGAAGTATATGTTAATTAGTAGTCGTATGCAACAGGGCAGATTTAACAAAATCAGTCTGCAGTACGTCATAACATTACACATTTACACTACAAGGGTAGGAAAGCCTTTGTTGGAGAATTTTCCACACAAGGTTGTATTAGAGAAGTGTTAACTAATTTATCAATTAATTGACATAGTATGTGTCTATTGGATTGACCGTTGATTGAATCGATGACCAAAATTCAATCATGAAGGGTCATGTCTTTTCATGAATAGACACGACCATTCTCTCTATAAATAGCCATACCATATCATTTGTCAAGATGATGAGAAAAACTGATTTTCCATGTACAAAGAAAGAGAACTTCCATTGATATTGGTCACTACTATTTTGTCTATATCTCTAGTACGCTTTAGTGGTCTAATATCGTTAGTGCAAAACGCTATTAGGACTTCTTTGTATCCCAAAGACTAATTCATATAGCCCGGATGCATAAGGGGCGAATTGAGTCTTTAGGACAGCGTACTTGTACGTGCCTAGAAGCCATTGAAGATAGCCATATGACCCCTAATGCGAACACAAGGTTATGGAACCACGCTCTCAACAAGTCAACCACCATCCTCAGTTTTCCCGAATCGCATATCTTGTTTCCGTATTAGTATCTTAATCAATACGAGCCTATCTATGATTCTATTAACCAAGCTAAGAAATCTTAAACATGCTCGATTGGCTTTCCATAGGTTGAATTACCACATGACTCCTCAATCTATTCAAGATCGCAAAGATCTTCTATCCAGCTATATTCCCTACTAACCACCATATAGACAATGGCTGAAGCCAAACTAACTAGCTTAATCACACTCATGAGTCATGAACTCATGATCATGGGCAAACATATAATTCTTCCTCCACCCAGGGGCATTATTAACAGCTAACCTTGTCCGACATCGACATTAGCGCAGTCACAAGTTTGTATGTTTAATTTGTGTCATTGTGTGTGGTATAATCTCCTATGCAATCGAAAGCTTCCCAAGACGAATTATTGTATGCCTAAATAAATCTTTAATTTGAGTACATGCATTTCTAATTCCATTTAGTCTACTACTAAGTACTAATGATCACTAGATCACACCCTACGCCAATTCTTACCGAATCTCCATGGAAGAAGTGAACCACTAAAAACGGCAAATTTTCGTAACAAGCAAAGTCAACTCAATAATGCACATTATGAACAACTCTCAATTAAAAGTAAACAAAATCATCTAATGATCGTAAAAGTCAAAACATATTAGTAGTCGCAAGGAGAATATGTCAAAGTTTACCTGAAATCACGATAACGATCAGACCCCATAACCTCACGAGCCCAAAGCAACATGGCCTTATCAGACCTAAACCAAACGAACTCTTCCCTATTTCCGACCCTATCCACGAAGCTCCTTCGAAACCTAGTCTTCCTCTCATCCAACTTCCTAAAGAATAGCTCAACTTCAGCCTTAACTGACCGAACCTCCTGCATGTCGATCCCGTGCCCTCCTATCCGAACCACACCAAATTCCTGAGCCGACTTAACTAGCCTGTCAATGGAGTTGCCAACCCTTGAAACCAGTAGCCTGTAGTCTATCTGAGCCGGGACACGAACCCGGTTGTGATGAGTGTACGGGTCCGGAAGCCTAAGGTAGGGTATTTGTAGATTGTCGGAGAAGTAGTCGTTGAGCTTAGGCTCATCTGCAGCCGCTGACCGGGTGCCTTTACCGGTAGGGATTGGCGAAGGCGGTGTCGCAAAGCCCCTTATTGCTGGCCTCCTCCCCCGCGGTGTTGAGGTGGACGTGGAGTTGTTGTCTTGTTGATAGTAATGATGAGACATTTTGCGGGAGAGGAGAAAGAAGGGAGAAAAAAAGTTTGTTGTTTGAGAAGAATGAGAAGGGGTTTTCTGTAAGTTAAGAATTATAGAATGGGATGTTGATGGGAGAATGTGGAGGTGCACGTCTTAGCATTTCTTTGATGAGTTTGTCTTGATTATTACTCCATATAATTTAATGATCTCATGCTGATCATATATGATAGAGTCTGATCTGTGGAATGATATGTGATCATGTGATGAACACAAAATTGTCTATAAGTATCTCCATTGTATTTGTGTGTTATGAATTGGTGTTTAAGAAGATTAGAGGGCATGCTCATATTAATATCGAGTGCAATCGTTGACATATCTTAGAGATGAGCTAGCTCCTAGGTGTGATCTTCAAGTTCGCATTTGTGATGTTTAATTAACATATGTGATTTTGACAACGATGTATGATCTAATGTCTTATACAGTTGTACTGTTGGGCAATTGGGGAAAAAAAAAAAAAAAAAAAAGAGTAACGCAAGGTTGAATATCTGAAAATGTACGTGACAGATCATTCTTTTTAATTTCTTCGCAAAGGACCAACGCGGTTGCCCGAGGCCCAACATGAATGGCCTAGCAATCTTAGCATGTTTTCTTGTACTAGAACTTTTGGTGGATAATGGGCTGCCAGATTGACTTTTTCTTACAACATTTTGTAGCGCGGATAGCGAGTTCCAACCCCATTTCTAATAACTTTTGGTATTTGATTGCTACTTTATTGTTGGAGGAATTCGTCACTATTGTATCATTTTAATTATGCGCGGATAACGAGTTATATATAGCAGATTATGTACACTCTTGCAGATGACTAATTTAAGTCTTTGTTTTCTCAGTCAAGAGGATGCATTTGCTAGAATAAGATACGATGTCTGTTTGATTTCTCATCAGTGTCATGCTATTAGTTGCGACACGACCTCTCTGTCATAGTTGCTATCCGCGACGGGCCTTCCCGTCATAAATGCTTGTGAATTGATTCTTATAAGGTAGCGTTTGGGAACTTAGAATTGAATTGAATATCTAGAATTCAATTCTTGAAATTGAAATTCCAAAATTCAATTCCAATTCCAATTCCAAATTCTTGTTTGGGAATTACATGGAATTCATTTCTTGGAATTGAGTACTAAATCATGTATTCAATATACAATAAAATTTCATTTCAAATATTTTAATACATGCCACTAATTAATATTGCAACTCTATAACCAATCAAATTTAAACCAAACCCAAACTAAACCCTAAACCTAGACCTAACCCTAACCCTAAATAAATACGAAGTATCAATCATCACCATCAATACAAGCACAAAGTTCGCACCAAAAAAATCAATACAAACACAAGCCAAGCGCAAACCAAAAACCTAACCCTAAAAGAGTCGTAGCCGTCGCCACCACCACCAACAAGTACAAACCTTAACCCTAAATTACACCCAACTGCCGTCACCACCACTACAAACCAAAACCCTAACCCTAGATTAAACCCAACCGCCGCCATTTTCCACGGCGTTTCGGACTACAAGGAGTACATCACCGTTGACGTTGTTAATGATGCTTGAAATAGACGATAAACCAAGGCGACAAAGTTGTCATCTTCTTTTCGGTGAGACGACGGCACGACGCCGTAGAGAAAGTCTCTAAAACGGCGGTGTAGAGTGGTCGTCGGTTGCGGTGAGACGCCATAGGAGATGTTTGCGGCGGTGTCATGGAGTCATTGTTGACGGTGGTAAAGGAGGAGAGAAGTTTCGTGGTTGTTGAGGGAGAAGAGGTGTTAGTGGGTTGTACTTCCATGGTGGTAGGGGAGGAGAGAGAGAACTTCACTGGTATGAGAAAGGAGAAGGAGATGGGGAAGTGTTGAGGAATTGAAATGAGAGGGTTTGGGGTTGGAATTGATATGGGTCAGTTTTACAAGGGCTTGGAATTCACATGGAATTGGCCCAATTCCAATTCCAATTCTTTGGGCTTGCCAAACATTGGAATTGGGCCAATTCTGGAATTGAATTCCAATTCCATGTTCCCAAACACACCATAAAGGTAAATAAATATCATCCACGACAGGATATACCATCGTAATCAGTGACTATTCATGACAAGGATAAGTGTCTAGTACGGTGTGGATGCCATGGAGATAAAGGGGCATGTCATCGGCGTTTGAGAAGAGGAGGTTGTGGTGGTGGGTGGGCGGTGGGCGGTGTCGCCAATGAGGGTATGTGAAGGAAATGACAAAGGGGGCTGGGAGAGGGAGGACTAAAAGAATGATGTGGTGGGGGTTGAGTTTTAATCTTTCTTTCCAAAGGATATGATAGTCATTTTGATCGCTTTAGTATCCAAGTTGTTACTCCACATTGTAAAGCTCGATATCGAAATTGGTAAGTGTAAATTTTTTTGTAACTATTTGAGCAATGCCAAAACCATACCACTTGTTGTATATACAATAAAGGGGTATTGTTGTCAATTATAATTAATAACTGATTTGATTTTATACTCCTAAATCTTCAAAAAGATAATTGTACCTAATTATAGGCTCTCCTTATAAATCAATAACAACAACTCTCTCTCTCTCCCTAAGCCAGTAACTCGCAGGCCAACCACAACCCCCTCCCAGACTCGCGAACCACCCAACGCCCTCCCTGTCATTTTCAAAACACCTCACCTCCTCTACCGTCGTCGTTCTTTTTGTATGAATGTATGTATGGGTGTAGCCTAATTTGAATTAGACTAACATGTTTTATGAATTAGACTACCAACTTGTATAAATTAGGTGGTGTCACGAAGTAAAAAAAAAAAAAAGGGAAGTGGGAGTGGTAGGCTCTATATTGTTAGACTCTATACTTTGCAATAAAGTGATATATATTAGGCTATATAGCGATTTATAATGAGTGATGAAAGATATGTCTTGCTAAATCAATGAAAATAATATGCAAAAGATCAATGTCCCTAGCTATTTTTTTATGAAAGTACCGCTGGTTTTTTAATGTAAGATGATGGATTTTGAAATTTTTTTAATGTGTGACGAATGATTTTGTCAAACAAAGAATTATGGATAACACAATAACTGCTTAACAAACAACTACAAATATAACATCATTCAAACATGTGCCTATTTTGTTTTAGATTTTTAGATTTTGTTTTTCTAGATGTGAAATTACATATTTTACCCCTTGTTGTACATGCAACTTATTTTGTATGCTATTTATCGTATATACAATAAGGGATAAAGCATGTAATTTCACATATTTTTTAAAAAAATATAATATTTAAAACAAAATAGGCGCATATTTTGAATGTTGGCATGATTGTAGCGGTTTGTTAAGCAGATATTTTGCTATCCATAATTCCATGTTTGACAAAATCATTCATCACACATCAAAAAGTTGCATAATTCCTCATCTTACGTAAAAAAAACTAGCAGACCCTTCCATAAAAAAACTAGTAGCGACGTCTTTTGAAGATTATTTTCATTGATTTGGTAGGGCATATTTTTCATCACTCACTATACATCACTATATAGTCTGATAGTATAGAGCCTAACAGTATAGAGCCTAATATATCAGCCACACTCCATTTTTTCACTCTATGACACAACCTAATTTAGTATATATGACATTGTTAGTCATAGAAGTTGGCAGCCTAATTCATAAAACATGTCAATAATTGTGTAACAAGTAAGCCTAAGTCATAAAAACAATAAGCCTAATTCATAAAAGAAAATAGCCTAATTCATATAATCTGTTAGCCCGCCTAGCTAATTTGTATGAATTAGGCAACTTTGTTTTATAAATTAGTTTAACTAGATTTTCAAATTAAACTACATCCATATAACAAGAACGACATACGTTGGTGGAGGAGGTGGGGTTTTCGCAAATGAGGGGGTGGAGTGGGGGTGGCCTGCGAGTTTCGGGAATATGGTGAGAGTGGCATGCGAGTTTGTGGGAGGTGAGTGGGGTATAATGTTGCGTTCAGTTATTGTTATCTTTTAGAAGATTTAGGAGTATAAAATCTAATAAGTTATTAATTATAATTGACAATTATACTTTTTGTACATACAACAGGTGGTCGGGTTCTCCGATTAACCTACTCAATTAGATTTCCGCTACCTTTACAACTACAAACTTATTTACTTTTTAATTTCTGAACCTTTTTATATTCAACTAAGTTTTTAACATGTTTTGGTAAATTGATATGTAAAAGACATTCGATTTTATAAGCACAACTTAATCATTACTCAGATAGAAAAACTTTGTAGCCATACAAGCAAGTAACAATTCCATCCATGAATGTTCTGTTTATATTTCTAGCACCATCGGTGCAAAAATTTCAATACCTAGAAGATTCTACCAACATGCAAAACCATAAAAGTGCTAATACAAATTTAGACTTAAATTTATCGTGTAGAAGCTAGTTGAGCAAAAGATTACTCTTTTAATATAATGGTACCTTGATGCCGATGACAGTTTTTTGCTTACGAAGGACTCTCGTGGTACTTCACAATTATCATATTTTGGAGAACAAGTAGGGTGAATTCAATTTCATCCGTCCCATACCTAGAGCCGCAATCTCCTTCTCCATCATCTGAGCAATCTGATACGGCTCCCAGTCACTCAAATTCGTCTCCCAAACAATGTCCGTCGCGACATTAATTGTTGTGTTCTCAATTATGTTGTATACGAAAGAAATACTCATCTTGTACCTACCTTTTAATTGGCACGAAAGCATAAAACGAAGAAAATAAGACGTTAGATTTTCATTAGGGCATGGATCACGTAGTGACTTACAAGAGTTATGGACGTAAAGTAAGATTGAAATTTATAGAACAACCCGATCACCCCAGAATATAGAGTAATCGTATTTTCATACTGTCGCAGGGGAGATAAAGTAGTAAAGAGTATAGGAAAATATTGCAAAGCCTTACCGCACTTCTCATAAACTTTAAATTAGAAAGCAACGCTATTGGGTTCATGTGGAAGGAATTCTGCAGTGACTGTAATGCTTGTGTTCTGAGTAGGTTTACCTACTGGTGACATTTCAGCTACCATGCCTTCCCTTAGAGTTTGGAAATTACAAATTAATTCATGTGATTGGAGTTCGATATAAGTATATAACAGATGCTATGCTAATAACATTATCCATTAATATCTAAATTCTATCCGAATCCTGTTAACCTAGTTCGCATTATGGAAACACTTTGGACTTACAGTTCTAATAAAAGTCTGAAATAAATTGATAACCATGGTTAAACTAAGACTATGAGTTAAATGAGTACCATATTCCCCAATTCAATAAAACCTATTTGTGATATTTGTTTCACGTCATGCATGTTGTTCACAGGTTCCATGTTATAATTTATCTCCTTCCTTAACATAAGGGTTAAGATTTTCAATAATGAAGAGACCAGATGTGATACTTTGGGCATTATCGTTGACAATATCTCTTTATTACTTTCTAGTTTTCATTGTTTTAGCCATTTGTTTATTCCGAGATGTCTTAATAGCCCGGCGCATAATATTGTTGCCTTGGCAAAACATATGTAATTGACTCTTTTACTTCTGACAAAAACAAAAAAAAAAAAAAAAAAACATAAGGGTTATCCTTCCTTGACATACTCGTATATTTTCTGTAAGTTAGGGGAGAAAATCACGGTGTATTCAAGATAAAAAAACTTCTGAAACATGATGTTGCTTTGTAAATGTTTTTGCATGAGTTAAAAACTTTATATTATCACATTCCTTCTTTATCTCCTCTTTTATCTCATCATGCAGTCTAATTTGAAAAGAAATTTATAGAAGTTTGATCTCTATAGATCTACATGCGTAGGACAATCTAACACTAATTAGATTAATAAACTATACAAGAACATCAATCAATAGCAACTCAATGTAAAAGCTATTCACTTGAAGTTCAATTGAAGTTGATAAACAATAACCCTGTATGTCGCACGACGCCCGAAATTAGTTATTCTTGAAATTACACAAGATGCACGCCCTCACATCCCTATACACATTACACAGAGACCCTCTCTTATTTTCCTTTTATCTCCGCCCTTCTTTTACTCTTAAATCCTTTGGTAGTAGACGGGAGGAGCAAAGCTCTTGAGCACCTCACATAAAATTATATAACACACCCACTAACATACAACAATAGGTACAACAATAGGACAGTACAACAGAGAAGGTAGTAGTTGCACGCCTTATATACAGTAGTAGGCACGACGTTAGAACTCAGAACAGTACATTAAATAAGGGAGCAGCTCGAAACCAGATGATGTCGCTAAGTGATGTGATACTGGTGCTCTCGTATTGGTGGCTTGACATATATACACCACCAAAATATCACCACCCAGTTGAAGTGATCCCGTCTTAGCAAAAGGACTCCTCTGTTGTCAGACACGCCTTAACAATAGCTCAACTGGGGTCATGGAACCCAATGTTCTCCACAGAACCAACAGTCTTGGCTGCTCGCCTCTTGTTTACAGCTTGCATCACTGCTCGATGGAGCAATTGGCTACGGATGTCCATGAATGAACGCAGCTTGCTCAGCCTCTTATGGCCACTTGAGCCCGTACTCTTCGGAGTATCAGAGAAGCCATTGCGCTTCTCGTTGAAATTATATATCGCCTCATCATGGGGACAAAATCTCGTAGATCCCTCAGATTTTCCATCATGTTTCTCCGCGTATTCAAAATCAGAGTAAGCATCAAAGCTACAAGAGCTTTCTGAATCTGCATCATCATTATTGACCAAATGTCCTGCAACCAGGACGGCAAGATTATTATGGGGTCCATATTGTCCAATTGACACTCAGAACCTGTCTATGAATTGCTTCCCAAACTCTTGCACAAACAAAGATAAAAATAAAAGGTACAAAGAAAAAAGAATGAAGCAAAAAAAGACTTGCACTCTAGATTATCCTGCATGTCAATGAAGCCAAACAACTTATCCCAAATATTCTCAGATAGTTCTCAGACATTCTAAAGATTTTATTTTACACCACAAGTACATTTTCTTTGGCACCACAATTGTTCTAGTTAGAATTGGAATCTGTCACCATTCACCAATACTGAAAAATAACCCCAAGATGACTTTAAACAACGCCACACACAAAGCATTTTGCACATTCAGCAGTGGTCAAGCAATCTTGCACCCATACACAAGTTTAAATATATCTAAAAAGGAATTATCACCTTTTCTCAAAAATTTATCATGACGTGAGTTAGTGACACCGCGAATAGAATAATGAGAACGCGAACAAGAGGAAAATGAGGGAGGGTGGTTTTCGTCATCATCTTCATCATAACTAATGCTATTTTGTTGGAGGCTTTTGGGTGAATCCAGATCATTCCATCCTGGGGCTAGATTAGAAATCTCCTCCTCAATCATCTCAGCAATCTCATGGGGCTTCCAATCAGTTATATCCAGCTCCCTCACCATCTCCATTGCAACATCCATTGCCGTGTCATTAATGGTGTCAAATGGAAAGTGAACATTCCTCACACAACCTTCAAAATAAAACACGATCAGGAACAAAATTGAATACACAAAAACAGGCCATTACAGAAAAGGAAGTAGGCATTCATCTGAAAAACAAATAGACAAGTGATCTGTAAACAGTGGAATGTGATAATGCGCTATGGAAAAATAAGCCGTCAGAGACTCAGATATCCATTAAATTTATGGAAGGTATCAAAGCGCATGAACAAAGCTCATCTCACTTAAAAAAGAGGTATAGAGCAAGATTGTGAAGGTATACCATCCTTGTCGGAAATCTGCACTTTCAGAAAAAGTGTATTGTCTTCAGGATTAATCGTCCCAGTGATTGTCATCTCGGTGCTCCTAATAGGATTATCCAGCAGAAAAGGCATTTCCACAATAACTCCCTTTGGCGAGTAAATACGAAGAGGGGTATTTGGAATGGGATTTAGATCCTCGTCAATGGCCAGAAATGGATCCAACAACAGCTCATGTGCTGGTAACCTCTTTGAAGCCGATTCCAAGCATTTTGCCACAAACTGCTGGGCTTCTACATCTTCTATGCGATAAAAAGCTTCAGGCTTCTTTCCCTAACATAGTCAGCAAGTGGAACCAAGTCAGACAGCTAGAAGATCACAGCAATATTACAACCTAATGACATAGACTTAATGCAAACTCACCGATGTCACTTTCTTGTAGATTTGGGCTGGGTTTGAGCATTCGCTGTAGGGATACTCAGAAGTAAGCATCTCTAAAACACACATTCCAAAGGAATATACGTCCACGAGTTCATTATATTCTTCATCATACAATTCTGGTGCCATGAATTCTGGGGTCCCTATCAATTCAAACCATAATTATTCCAGCAGAACAAGTTAAAAAAAGTGCATGAAAGACCAGCAGATGACGTGGACAAGAACTGATGTTATACAACTTTCTCAACTTCATAATCACAGTTAGTAACTTAGAATGCCATTTGAGAGTGAACCTTTAAAGGCCCAAGTTTAGGCAGAATGAAACAACTACTAATACAATGGAGAACAGCTAGATCTCATTCATGCCCCCCCCCCCTATCCAAATTGTACTAATTAATTCTATGGAGAGCGAGTAAATCCAAATTGTTTGAAAGGCCACACACTCTAGAGTACTACCCCACCCCCAAAAAACCTAGATGAAATTAACCAAATAGGGGGTCATGAACCGATTTAGTTCCGAACATTTCATACTCGTCACCCCCCCCCCCCTCCCCCCTACAAAAAAAAACGACCATTAAAGGAGGGAGGGGGTCGGGGGGACTAGGTAATGAAAACTATGTCTACGCTCTGCAGTGGTGGATCCATACTTGGGTATGATTGTCAATGTTTTTTCAGTAGAAAGTAAAAGAGGCTCTACAAACATGAGCATACTTAAACATAACAGCTAAGGGATAAGGAGATAGAGACCTATGACACTGTGGGCATGCTGTGAACCACGAAGAATAGCTGCTAATCCCAAATCACCAATCTTCACCTGCCCAAGATGGCCATTAATAAATATGTTGTCACACTTGAGGTCCCTGTGAATCACAGGTGGATCGTGGCTGTGTAGATATACAAGACCGCGTAGTATTTGACGGGCCCAATTCTTGATAGCTCGAATATCTACTTCCTTGTATTTCTGCCTATATCTGTAAATACCAACACACGGAAGATAGTAAATAAACTAGTGCTTTTGCTTGGATCATTCTACATAAACAATGACAAAAGTTAAAGAAAGGCGGGGGATACTCTATTTCTGGAATTCTTAAATTAGTTAACTCTACCTATTCTGATGCCAGCCAAAATCTCTTCAACATAGCAGAAATAACTGAATCAAGCTGTGAGGCTATATTATTGCCAGTGGTTTCCACTTATTATTAAGTTATTGTCAGTGGGCAGGCGACAGTGTGTTATCAAGAACATAACTCCCATCTAGCATGAAAGACTAAGTTAATGGAACCTACAAATTACAATACCAAACTTCTTCACCAGCCTCTTTCAGCAGTTTAGTTATCCTTATGTATACTCTTATAAACTCCAATACAAACTCTAGTAAGAGGAAGGACCACTGAAGCTCAAAATAAAGAAGAGGCATCCTCAAACTACAGTAAATAAAAACAAATATCCAGTTGAAGTGCCATGACTTACTCTCTTAAAGTGCCTGAGGTGAACATTTCTGTAATGAAGTTGAAAGTTCTATGATCAACATCTATCCAGGAGTTGTAGAACTGTATAATGGACTCATGATTAAGGTTCTTCAGAAGATGAACTTCTGAGTAAAGTCGCTGCAGTTCATCAGGAGAGCGGAGAACATCATTAAGCAACACTTGACTCCATGCTACCTCCATTCCAAGCACCTTATCAAATGCTCTATAGACAGTCTTCATGGCTCCTTTGCCGAGAATTTCTCTAAACTGCCAGAGATTTGACATGCGAACATTTGATTTTTTATTTTTTTAAATAAGCCACAAATTACAGGAAATTCATATAATGCAAAAGAATAAAACAGGGTGATTAAAATGCAAGAACAATATCAGATTCACGCTTCTTTTGATTAGATTCGTGATATATGTGTCGTAAAGTATATAGATAGCTCATAGCATCATAGCGAAGACATAGATTGCCTAGCTGAACCAATTCTATTCAACATTGTGGGCTGTCGATTATGATGCTTCTTCTCATGAAAAGAACCAATACCTCTATCTAGAGCTCGATTTATCCACACTAAAGCAACCGGCAGGGTGGCGACATTTAATTCTTATTAGAGTCGTAAACTATTTAGTTCAATAGCTAGCACTTTCAAGAGCAGGACTTTGTCAAAGAAGACCACATCACAATCTGCTCTTACATCAGCAGCAAACCAACAAGGCTGCAACGTAATACAACCAGCTACAGCAATTTAACATGTTAGGCTTTACAATTCTGAAAGCGCCAGGCGACGCTAATTTTGGCTTACTTGCAGCAAGATAGTAACACATGCATTGTACCATCATCTCAAGGAGAAACTCACCACACACAAATCTAATCAAATATCTAAAGGAAAATACACATCCAAGATTCCACAAAAGACGTGCCATAGGCTTCTACTATAACAGTGACTCAAAAGTCAATTCTGAAAACGCATTTATTAAACAATAACACAAATTGAGAAATACTATCTCTCTTTTCTACACTCTTCCTTGCACAAAAGGGAGAAAAATGTTATAAATTAGCACAGGTAAACAACATAATTCACATATTTTTCTTAGTTATTCCAATTATAACTACATGCAATACCAAGCATAGGAAGCACAAACTTGAACACCACATATAAAAGCCAAACATATCATCAATCAAAGTCAATTGCAAAAATCAACATCATCAATCACACCATAAACATCAAATAACCTTATAACTTTACAACCAAATAAAACAATAACATCAAATAATCAAGCATTTCATAAAATAATAAATAAATTAACAAAGAAATGAAAACAATTGAATTGATCAAAAAAGAAGAACTTACACGTCCAAACCGTCCAGAAGGTTCAACTTCCACAAACTCCATCTGAGACTTCGCTCCACTGCTTTGAGTCCTAACCCTCATGGTGTTGTTAAACATGACTGCCTTATAAACTTGTATCAAACCAAATCAAACTTAAACTACTTTCTTTAGCTAAATAATAATCTTCCTTAATTTCGAGTGTATGAAAAACAAGAGCAAATACTAGAAAATCCGGGGTTTTCCATCGTGATTTTCATAGGAGAAAGCACCAAACCACAACCAGAAAAGCATAGAGTAGTCAATTCTTAGCAATATCCACGCCATTTTCATTACTGAACATGGGTTTTCGTACTTTTTCCTGATCATACCATCTAAAGCCATGGATTACAACTTTTCTAGTCAAAATGATAAAAATTTCAAAAACCCAACAAATTTTGCAAAAACTAAGTTTAAAAAGGAAAAGGGTTTGTATGTATGTGCTAAAAATAGTTAAAAAGCATCAGAAAAGTTGGATGAAACATGGGAAATCCTGAACTTAAATTTTCTACGACTTCTGTTGAAAAGTACCATTTATTTGTTGGTGTAACTGAAGAGCTTAAACTAGTTAGAACTTAGGAGTTCAGAAGACACTTGAGTTGAGGAGTTTATTTAGTCAGAAGTAGTTACGAAAGTAGTGGACTTATGTTGGGGGGACAAAAAAGAGTTTGGGGAACAAAAGAGCAGGATGAACTGGAGTTAACTCGTGGAGGTGTCAAAAGGTCTAAATATAGAACACCAACTAGATATGGCGGTATTTTGTGGCAGGTAACCGCTCTTTTTTCTCACTTGTGGACCGTTTTATAGGGATGAGACGTGGTTTTTTTTAAAAGAGATGGGAATTCGTATCCGCTATTTTTTCGGGTTGAAGGTTTCGGAAGAAATCGTCTATTTATATGATAAAAGTAGATAAAGTTATACTGAACCAATAAAAGAATATATTTATGAATTGACTTGGGCTTCATGAAACTTTAGTTGATTAAGCTTACATAAAACTAGTAAGGAGTATACTTTAAGAGAAAATTTGGTGGTCTTTTTTAATAATTTGTATTTTTCGGGCATGTAAGTCTATAAACTTAGCCGGTAAAGGTCACAGGGAGGTAAGCCGTCTGAAGTTGACTTGCTCGACCCATGAGGTTAGAGGGGCGAATAAGAATAAATCTCACCCGAGGTCCCAAGAAGCTCGCTATATTTGCCTCTTATCAGGGCTCAATAAAGACACTAAATAACGATCAAGACAATTATGCAGCTTTGCTGCTGGTAAGAACTTGATGCCAAGAAGATAGAAGGAACTGTGTTTACAAGCTGAGCCATCCATTAATGGGTTAGGACGTGGGAATTTTGGCTAGATAAAGAAGTTATTACATGGTCAAGTTGGCTCGTTTGAACTTTTTTTTTTTTTTTTTTTTTTTTTTTTTTTTTGAGGGCTGGCTCGTTTGAACTTTGAACTCTTGGAATGTGGAAATTGAAACGGATTGAGTTGAATTGGATGGGATAGAAGTGGGTTGCATTGAGTTGAAGTGAGATAAGCTCAAAAGAGCGGAGTTGGAGTGACTTCTATTAGTTAATAAATAATAATGCAAGAAAATGAATATGAATACTCGAATTTGAGAGTTATCACATATTCACATTGAACTCTAAATTATGGGATTAATCTTACTCCTCAAGTTGAAGTGACTTGTAGTGAGATGAATCGAGTGAAATTTATAAGAAAAAATTTGTTCATTTTTCATGATTTAAAAAATTAGATTTAGCTTTTGGCTTCTTTGATTTTCGAGATTTGGCAAATACTTTTTCATTATGTTATTTTTCGTCAGCGCAATATCGATATATTATTCAACTGTGTATGTATGATATTTACACAAATTACTGAGAAACGGTGAAGTTTTATTTAAAATTAGACATGGTCAGTATTGGGTTTATATTGATTACAGTGGTCAATTTTTGTTAACACGATGAGAGAGTGACCACTTCAAACCCGTTTAAATTTTAAGTTAAAATTAGATTATCTCATAAGACACTAGCTGATTTATTTATGAATGAGGAGTTGTAAGTTCACTTCATTGTAGTAGTGGCTAGATCGTGCATAGGTTATTTTCACCTGATTATGTGTACGTTCCAAATTTATGGTTATACGAATTAAAATTTTATATTTATGATTTTTAGTACATTATTAAGTGAGAATTAATTAAGTTTACCACTATAACATTAGTAGCTCTAAATTTCTATAGATGGTGGACAATGACTCATACCAAAAAGACATTCATGTGGCGCATGGAGAACTTGCTTATCAACATTTTTTATTATTTAGTATAGATCAATATAAATATGGAGTACAAAGGTTATTTTAATACTGTTTTTTATGCAAAAATAAAATTTACAAAGGTTGTCCAAATAATTGGTTTGTAGAATTGAGCTGAACTGAAATGAAGTAACTGATGTGAGCTAATCAAAATCAAATCAACTACAAAATCAGAAAGGTGTAACCAAAGTATTGTATAAAAGGGGTGTTGTGATCATTTATCTCATATGATTTTGCTACTTGTGATGCTATTATATAAAAGGGTATGTCTTTTATAAGTGAATGGAGGACAATTCTTATTTCATGGCAAATAAACAAATTTAAAATCTAAAATATTGATATAACAAACAAGTGTAAGAGGACATGTATTTGAGGAATGAAATAATAATTCGTATTTAAAAAAAAAAACAATTCCAATTTTATGGCAGAAAACTTAAAAGTAGAAAACCGAAATATGATAACAGTAAAGTATCATGGAATTGGATATCATAACACTTAGAAAGGTCAGAAAATAAAAGAAATTATTTTCTTCTATTACTGACAAACCGACTTTTGAGAAGGCTTTTATAAGGATATTCCCCTGTAAATTACTTGAATTTGTATCAGTACCTTTCTTCCTTAACAAAGAAAAGAAAGGTCTATTGTCAGCTCCTGGCTTCATGCAAGATATGGAGAGGAAAGAAATCTTGAATGCCACGTAACCAACGACTACGTATTACATTAAGGCTATGTTTGTCCCGCCATTTCAGATAGCTTATAAATTAGGAAAATTTACATTTTGGTGCCCTAAGGTTTTGACTAATTCCACTTTGGTTACCTGACGTTTTAGTAATTTTATATTGGTTATCTGTGGTTTCAAAATTCACCCAGTTTAGTGACCTAACCCTAACACCGTCAAACTTTTCATCCATTATGTACATTTGACTTAATTGTTTGACTAAACTTTTAAAATCTTGATAAAAATAGGTTGGGAGATAAGTTGCAAGTCTCAATTTTCTTTTCTTTCTTTTTCATAAATTTTGATATATTTGTGAAAATACAAAAAATAAAATTCAGAAAATATAAAAAAATCCCAAAAAATGACTAAATTTCTTAAGAAAATCCGAAAATTCCCAATAAATATGAAAAATTTCTAAACAATCCAAACAATCACCCTAAAAAGTATACAAATCCAATAATTATTTTATGTCTCACAAAAATGTGTTTTGGCTTTTTTTACAAAAAAAAAAATTAAAAATTCATTTAATTAAACTTTTAATGTTTTGGATAATTTCTTCAATTAAATGAATTGCTAGTAAATAAAAAAAATTAATTAAATAAATTTTCAATATATTATTTTTTTTGCAAAAAAAGCCAGATACAGTTTTGCGAGACATAAAAAAAATTTCGGATTTGTCTATTTTTCAAGGGGGATTTTTCGGAGTTTTAAGAAATTTTCCATATTTTTTTAGGGATTTTTGGATTTTTTTTTTTTTTTAAAATAGTTTTTTTTAATTTAGGTTTTTTTTTTATGTCCACCAATTTATCAAAGTTTATGGTGAATAAAGAAAATAAAATTGAGATTTGTAACTGATCTACCCAACTTATTTTTAACAAGATTTTAAAAGTTTAGTCAAACAATTAATTCAAATGTACACAATGGATGGAAAATTTGACGGCGTTAGGGTAAGGTCACTAAACTGGGCGATTTTTAAAACCTTAGGTAACCAAAATGGAATTACAAAAACGTCAGGTAACCAAAGTGGAATTAATGTTGACTTGTTTGACTATAAAAGGCTTGCTTGACCAAAACCCGAAGTGTTTGGTAACTACATTTTCT
>CAAKMY010108882.1:0-21534 GCA_901111285.1 Corrigiola litoralis | reverse complement strand
CGGGTAGAAAGAAGACCAATCGAACATCCTCGAAGATATAGGGATAAACATTAGAAAAGGTATATTGTGAGAAAAGGTCAGAATAGACACTTCTTAAGACATTTCTCTGCAAACAAAATTTAGAGTATACATGTTTAGATATAAGCTTTTGATAAATATATGTGTTGAACCATAAAATGTTTTGTGGAATTCTCAATTCTGATCTAAATACTACAAAATCCCGCGTCACGGATAGACATAACATGTAAGCATTCTCAACTTTGACTTCATTGCTTTCGACACGAGAGCAAACAGGGAAAGGAAAAAAGACTGATTGCAGCGGCGAAAAGAATACACTCTGCAATTTGTAAGTTACACTAGCCATCTACAAGATATGCATTTCAAAATTTATCTACAGACGCAACAAGGATGACAGAAAAGGTGTTAGAACATCATCTAAGGTTTCCTATGTGTAATATTACTTAAATCATTAGTATAGAGCTGGGCACGGCAAAACAACTTAGCAAAATGTACAAAAACGCCTCTAAACCCCTGATAATTTAACTTCTAGCTTCAGACATGTTGTTTCTAACTTTTCTCTAGTCCTCTTTCAAGCAGACAGAGGTGGGAAATCATCATTGTCTTTGAGGCGATAAGACTGTACAGTGAGCCTACATGTTCCAACACAAACGAAAACATGTTAAAAAGAGTAACATATTGGTGGCCAGAAACAGGTTTTAGTTTTAGTTATCAGAATTTGAAGTACCTGCCGTCATTCACAACAAACACGGACTCCCCATTTAGGCTTCCAGGGGACGGATCTGAATCTAGTGGCATGCAACTCTCTCTTTCTTGCAAAGCTGCTTCTGGAGGTGGGTGCGTAGGAGAGCCATGCTCAGCAGCCTTCTCAGAACCATGCACATATCCGTTGGCTTCTTTGCAGACCTTTACCCTAGGAGAACTTTCATGGGACTCGGGAATTTTGGGTTTCCCAACACCTTGACGACCAAAAGGCTGTGCCTGAGTGCTTCTATCTAGAGGTGTTGGACCTCGGCCATTGGTACGGGGAGACTTCAGCTGGCCGTGGTACCTTCCCTTGGGGGAGGACCTATCTTTATGTGAGTAATGGTTCTACAAAATGATAAATCACAAATCATACCGAGGGGAAAACACAAAAAAGGTAGAACAAGGGGGGTGGGGCAATAAAAATAGTAGAGCAGCAAACGACAATGATATTGGAGCTACAGCCCTTCATAACAAGTCTAATAGCCAAAAGTGTTCATACCATAATTGGAAAATATGGCCCAGTCCCTCGTCCCTTGGGAAACTCATCCACATTATAGTGTGCTACTGGAGGATTAGTGGGAAAGAAAGCAGCTCTTGGGACCACGCCATTGACACTCATTTGAGGGACCATATCCTGCCTGAACTGCACTGGCTGCCTAATTGCATCCCACTGGGGTGTTGTTTGGAATATCGGGGGTGGAGCAAGCTGTACATGTTGTGTGTGCATTGTCAACCCATTATCATACCACCACCGACCAAATTGTAGATTATCCAGATGACAGCGAAAATCGCCAGAGAGGTCAGGGAGGTTCACTGTTTCATGTCTACCAGCTGTCCCACCCAAACGACTACTAGAATGATTAGAATGTGAATCTTGCAACCCTTGTACATCAGAACTCATAGACGAATCATGGGAGGATTCCTCCGATGTCAAGAGGTCATGGTTATTGCATGAATGACTATTATCCTGCTCCCACGACATGAAGCTGTTACCCTTCTCGTGAATATGTTGAGCAGCCATTTCACATTGGGTGAAACTAGGATCTCTATGCTGCTCATATATATCTCCATTTTCAATTTTCCCATTTTCAAACGGTTGAGATAAACGAAGATGAGGTGACGGCGATTTTCTCTTCTCTGCCACAAGAGGGTAAATTCCATCACTGTGTTCAGTTATTCCAAGATCCCGAATACCATTGGTTGCAAGATCATTTGCATCCTCGGAAAGACAGCTTGCAGAAGTAGAAAGTTCATCATTGGATGATTCACCCACTGACAAAGCTGTAGTGCTTGATTTTCGTACACCTTTCCGATGTTCACTTCTGGTTCCTTCTAAATAAGTCCCAGGCTTCCTAAAATCACTAACTACAACATGTCTTGGATCCTCAACAGCCAACCTATCTTCACTTGATTGATTATTGGGATTGACATAATCTTCTTCACAAGCATAACTCTCTGCTTCACACAATCCAGCAACAGGATGCAACATCTCAGAAGAAAACCCGTTGCAGCTAGATAACATTAGGTCTTGAACATCAGGTCTCTGTCCTTTTCCATGTCTATCTAACGTGTTTGAAAAAAACTTGCAAACTTCCTCAGCTATATGTTCCTGAGGCTGCACCAAAATTTGTCCCAGTTTACGAGCCCCATACGAGAAAGCACTCCTTATGCGAAAGAAATTCCCTGCACGCAAATGATCAAGTCTCAACAATAAAAATTTACGTAGGCAGGGAGGGAGCAACAGAGTGATAGAAAACAGTTTCACGAGGCAATTTTACAAGCCTTGATATATTTTACAAGCATACATCCTACTGCTAACAACTCCGGAATAGTACAGAAATCCCTCAACAAGGTTGGCATCTAGTCATGCACAGAAACAATAATATTCCAGATGAAACCTATAATTTTACTGCTAATCTTCTGAAATTAGCATTCTTTATAACAGCACCCAATGTATTGCTCACAATGCCACTTGGCGGGAGGGGAGAGAGCTACAATATAAAACACGTGAACTGAATCTACGCTCATTAAAGATCCAGCTCATAGACGTATTTGAAATAGTCAGTAATCATAACAGATACACAAGTACACAACACATTAATAAGTAGCAGGGGGGCAAGTTATTCAACAACTAGACATTTTAATTTCGTACTTGGCTTCCGTTTGGTTTGAAAGAAGACCATTTTTTTGGAAAATCATCTTCTATGGAAAACATTTTCCATGAGAAAATTGAGTTCCTAATATTTTCCTTTGTTTAGTTGTATAAGGGGAATATGGAGAAGGGAGGAGGAAAGAGGAGAAAGGAGGGAGAGAGGAGAGAGAAAGGGAGGTGGGATTATGGGAGAAGAGAGGGATGGGGGAAAATGGACATTCCAAGTATTGAAAGGGAAAATTTGTAGAGCTATGAGGAAGATGATCTTCCACCCAAGTTTTCCATTTTATTTTCCTTGTCCAAACAAACAAGAGAAATTTGGAAAGCTATTTCCTTTTTGGCATTTCCCCCCAAACCAAACAGAGGCTTAATATAAAATAGGAGAGGAGGAAAGTGCTAATTATATTTTTAAAGATAAGGCGTGGTGAAAGCACTTAAGTAGGAAAACAATTCGTATACAACAACATTATAAAATTTAGCAATTGAGCAAGAGCACATGAAGTCATGAACAATTGTATCAAATAAAAATCAACGAGTATGGCCTGGAACATTTAGCTACACGAGGTACCACTTTGCGAAAATATCAAGAACGGAAAAGCAAACTTAAGAAATCATGGCACAAAGTATATGACTCTTAAAAACAAAGCAAAAGGTTCCATTTGTAATCCATAAACAATCTAGCACATTCAACAACACCAAAATGATTACACCACCTAAGACAGCAAGCTAAGACATCTGTATTAGGTAACAGATTCACTGTAGATATACTGAATTAAATCAAATGGCTCAGAAAACCCTTCACACATCATTTTGCCGTGAAGTAGCAAATGGTTGGTGCATTTAAGCTCAAGGATCAATCAGAAACAACATCTGTATGTTTGTTGCAGGGGTAAGGCTGCATGCATCTGACCCCCGCTTACCTCGCTGGGGTGGAACTGGTGTAATAATGTTGTTGTATAGTTTAATCTTAAAGAAGATCATTTTCTAGTCAACTTTTCCATCTCCATAGGATGTCTAACGTTCCATATTTTTCAGTGCAAAAAATAACCATTCAGGAGCAAGAAGGAAGAAAAAAATTCAGGGGGAACTATAAACAAAACAAACAAAGTTGGCAAAATCAGCCGATGAAAGACGGGAAGAGATGAGAACTACAGGGAAAAGTCCTCTACCTTGGCTGACGCTCCGACCCAGGTTATTATTTTCTCTTAGTGGATCAACTATATTGAGATGCTTTTGCACAAATGTCCTATAATTTGTCTCAGGTCCTCTGGAAGGAACAGAAAATTTCTTCACACATTCTCTCATAAAATCATCACTCAGCAACAAATCACCCTCACTGGTTTCTGGTCTACCAGCTGAAATGTTCCAACAGTAACATTTAGAATCACAGAAAATGACACATACTTAAATTTAACAGGCTACAAATTACAAGTTCTTACCCACAAGTTCTGGCAATGAAGCTACATGTACAGGACCACTTAAACTAACACCAAAGTTTTCCCAGTCAAATCTGCTGAAGTAGTCCAGAAATTTATGTAGAACCTAGAACATTCAATAAAAATTAAGTATGCACCATAACGTAGTGCCCAAAACCAATGTTTATCAAAATTGGCTTACTGCGAAAGGACCATTCAGAGATGAATGGAAGAGATGGAAAATGTAAAGGACCAACGTCTCCAGGGCATATGTTGATATTAAACCATGGTGTGCACCCAATATACGGCTCTCATAATAACACCAGGCCTTAATCAAAATAATACTCCGCTTAAAAAGATGATCTTTGCCAATTAGACGATCGACCTGCACAGAGAGCAGTAGAACGATATAAATCACACAACACTACATCATATCAGGCTCAATCGTTGCATGGAGCGTTATGGTCCCAAAAGGTCATACTGCCTTATCCGTAATTCAGCATTCTAAAAGCCTGATCTTAACATGAAAATCTTCTAGGAACTTTTGGGACTCTTGAAATTGAATTTTCACGAAGTTGTGGAATATCCACAAGACCACAAGAAGTTGCATAAATGTGTTGGTTACATCTGCCAATATGAAAAGATAAAAGATTCACCTCGACACATATTGTGGAGAGAATGGAAAAGAAAGAGAATTGTATTGTTTCAGAAACTCTTCAAGGATATAATGTAAACTGACAGGTTCCGTTAGAAGAGGAACAATTTAAAGGAAAAAGATACCATAACTTGCAGGATGAGTAAGTCAATCAATTGTCTATGCCCCTTGTAAATCAAACATATACGCCCATGGGTTAACATTAATTTACTTTAGCAACCAGTATGTTCTGCTGATAGGTGCTTGTGAAGGGTAAGACAAATGGAACCTTAGCCTTGCAGAAACAGTGAGTCTTTCTCCAAAGACCTTAAAATAAAAATCAAGTTTATCAACTTCAACGAAAATAGCGATGACATATACAATCACCAATTGTCCCTTAACTGGAGGATATAAGCATAAACCATCTGAACTCTTTGTATATCCATACACCCATAAAAAATTACTAGAAGAAAATCACACCTCCTCAAGGAAGCAGAGCGCGCACAATCCTCCTATCTGATTGAAAGATATGTCCACAACAATATTTTGTACCAGGCATTTTACAAGCTTGACCTGGCATAAAAAAAATCCAATCTATTAATGATTCATATTTCAACAGTCTATTGCAACAGCAACAGAAACAGGTAAAACTGAAGAAATTATATTTAGTCATATATGCAATAATGCTACACATGAGTCCAACTAGCATTTACAACAACTGAAAAGATATCCAAATAACTTCTAGATCACATATCTTCATCAAAAGCCTTCAACTACATAAACTGATTATGTTACTTGGATTAATACATCACAAACTTTCTTTGATCCTCTAATATCACAAGGAAATCTCGATACAGCAACATTTTCTACCAAAGATCAACAATAATGAAATCACCATGACAACAAATGCAGGTAATGGAAGAGGGTAAACACTTCAATATAGTGCATATTGAAGAAAGACCAAAGAGAGTATGACGTTCTCCATGTCTTTCGTGTCCGCTTGCAAAATCTCTTGAAAAAACAAAGCGATTCTGGGATGAGATAAGGGCTGTTAGAATAGGGCTTTTGAGTTTAGCATGACCGTTAATATAGACTGCAAAAAGGTCAAAATATCCAAGTGACCAACAGAAGGGGTTTAGCAACCATTGTTGCAAACACAACGGCAATTACAATTGTATACCCTAACGCAAGTTTCTCTTGGGAGTGCACTTTTTAGGAGATAATATGTTCAGCTTTTCACTTTTTCAAGGCAATTACAGTTCCCAAATCAACAACATCAGAGCTATCCAAGATTGTTCTACTATCAACTACAAAGTTCACTAGAGTCCGTCCACAACAAGCGCATCCATTCGTCAAGTACATTAAAAGTTAGCCATCCTCTCATAGGGGGTAAAATCATAACAGAGATGGCCTCAAGGTTTTCTCTATATAACTCAATTATCAAACACTCCCCTGTTTATCCCGTCCAGTAAGTTTTGCTTCACCACTATCCAAATGTAAGGAAAGAACATGAGTGTTGCATATAAAGTAAAGATAATCTTTGACTGGGTTTAGTGAACAGATATGATGATCTATAGAAAGTCAACTGCAGAGAACATACCAAGATATCACAAGGCCCAATCATGAGAAAGAAAAGCCAGCCAAACAGACCTCCTAATTCTTTATGGATTTGCTAAACATATCCAAAAGAGCCATTATTTGGTTAAGCATTAATGACCATTGACATATACAAACTCCGGGTAATACAACTAGCCATTAAGAGTGCAAATGCTCTACCAAAATCAAGTACCAGAATCTCAAAAGGAAACGTATCTTCTACATGATAATATCATTATCGAGGATTGAATATGAAAGACTAGCAGTCTTGACAATATATGTTAAACCCTCCAAATTACCTAAGAAGATATTCTTAACAGTAAAAAAATCAAGAATGCATAATTTTACTCTAACTTCATTCTACATACTTGCACACCATTCATTCACTACAAAATTTTGAAGTGTAAAACCACCATCATTCACACTTGACACATGAAGAAGAAGCCATAAAGACAAATTAGGTTATAAAAGAAACCTCAGCACGAATATAGTGCACATCCTTTACAACAAATTCGGCAGCAGGGTTGTGATCTTCTGCTTCTAAGACAGAGAATACGTCATTTGCAAAAACTTCCTCAAAGTTGAAACCACAAAATGCAGTAAGATCAATGTCTCCATCAGGAAGATAAGTCTTTAACGGTACGGATCCAAAAGGAAATACCTGAATGAAAAAACAAAAAGAATTAGACCATACCTTGAAAACTACATTAACTTGATTTGACAGAGGACAATGTAGCCCAAGCAGCAGCATGCATAATGTTGGAAAACACACTATTTCGAAGGCATGCAGAATATCTGCTGACTGCTGCTATTAATCGACCTACAGTAATTCAAATTTAATCCTAACCACAACTTCTTCGACAATTTGAAAGGCTATTAGATCCAGTAACCTAAAAATTGCACACTCCTACTAGCACACCACATATCTTAAAGTTTCATTTAAGTCCCCAAATTATCATCATCAAGACACCACAACACTCAAGCGTGGAGGTAAGTGCCAAAATGATGTAAAGACAGATTAATTACTACTTTGAGATGTAGGAGAAACGATTCTTCTCATGAAAGTTTCCACAATATTTTAAGATATCAATTTGTTAAACGGCTTGGAGAGAGACTGGTGTTATAATGGGATACCTGTGTAGCTTTCCCAAACTAGCGGGTCAAGGCTTGGTTTCAATAAAAAGATATCTCCTCCAGTGTTGTTGTGCAGCACCATATAACAAGTAAAGATACATAAAAACCTACTCCGTTCAAATTAGTATCATTCCATAAACAGAGAACAATTCTATCACATAAAGGGACTACTCATATCCACCTAGGCTGTCAAAAAAGCCCAAATGCTTCTTGGCTGGTGCTTCTAAAACCGCTTCTATACAAAATTCTTGCTGATTAGGTAAAGAATAGTAAAGACATTATAAAAAGATTATTACTATGTGTTTGTTCCAACATTTAATTATTCTTGAGATAAGTAATAAATCATTAGGTAAAACACATGTTATTCCATCATAGGGACCTCATGTATCATAACAAATGTTTTAAAACACAACTTAGACCCAGGCCATCAAAACTCCGTGTGTGAGGTCAGTGCTCTCGACATTAATGTCTGAGAACTCATCTTAACCATACTGTATAAGTTACCAATTTTAAAAGAATTCCTGCTTAACACTAGTTATTGAACACACTATATTTGCTCTAGTGAAGAAGGGACAAAAATGATTGGTTATTTCCTAAGCTTCTGAGAAAAATACTCTGAAAACTTAACAACCTATTTACTTGACATTAAAGGCTCAAAGAGACACACGAACAACAAAGAAGACTTTTGCTAGAAACTTAATGTGATTCAAAGCGACATGTGATAAAAAAGGAAGCTTCAAGCTTGTCCCAATTATTCAAATTGAGTAATTCCCCAACTACCTTCAAGAAGCAGAGTGACTGCTCATTTTTCAGTCAACATCCAGTTAGTAAAATAAGATTAGTACAAATAATAAGCAAACAATCATTTCTAAGGACAACAAATAAATTAGAGTACATTCACCAATTCTTTCTACGAAATGACTCAAAATCAACAAAATGCCAATCTGTCCATACGCTAGAGGGTTTGCACTCAAAACATGGTTTCAAGAGCCAGCTTTAGTAACTGAAGCCGCAACACTGCAACGATTACTAATCATACCCAAACTATTTCCAAGAGCCTATCCTACCTGCACATAATGCTCATCCAAGTCACAAATTCAAACATACTAAGATTGTGGATCCTTACAAAAATTTCAATAACGTCTTAGTTCCACCTAATGCGGTTAGGCAGGAGCAATTCACAGATTTTACAAAATTCAAACATCACTCTGCTTCAAGATTAAAACTCGGAAATAACATATACAACTAACTACCATCAGACAAAAAGTACTACATGCATATTAAAACTCAGCTATAAGCCTATAACAACCCATGCCATAAATGATCCCAACTCATACAAGGCGAATGAAAGTTCATGGTGGTTTAGAATAACAGAGAGAAAATATCCATTGATCTTCCATATCAAATAAGCTGATTGTTTCATTCTCCCACCCTCGGAAAAGATAAGAACATTCCAAAAGTTGTTGCAAAATTATGCATTAAGGTTCCCACTGTGTAGATGGCAAAGCAAATGTATATAAGTTGAAAATAACTAAAACGATCCGTCGGTCATTGTTGGAATAGAGATGTCATTGAAAAAGAAATACATCAAATATCTCAATTTCCCAATTCACTTTATCAATAATTGTTATGCAACACTACTGCATTGAAATCCGAGGGTTCATTTATTGACCTGCCGATTGAAGTATGTGAATTTGTTGTATGTCATATGGATAATTTGACCTGCAAGGAACATGATTTCCACAGAAGTGGCGTCGGGCAGCAGAAAAATATTATGTATCACTAGGATCGGGCTCACAAAGGAGTGAGAGCCAACTTTTTTGAGGTAAATAAGGAGAAAAATTAGGAAAATGCTGAAGTTCTGGCATGATATAATGTATGTAGAAATATTCTTCCACTACCAAACCTTTAGTAGTAACCTTCACTTTCGAGGTAAAAGCAACGGCCCTTAGTTGCATGTACTAAAAAGTTATACTTATGTACATCATTAGAAACTAATCTAGGGTCAATGCTTCCAGGGAACTCTAAACATCAAGCATTCATTGAAATATCACTGTTACATAAAAGTTCACTCTGGCCCTCGATGAAGAGGCTCCCGCTAAAGTGAAGTACAGAAATAACACAACACAGAGAACCCGTTTTCAATTGAGGAATAGGACACTCACTGCCATAACCAAAAAGAAAGATTAAAACCAATAGATAAAACCATTTTGCAGCGCACTACCAAGAAAATTGGTCAGTAACCTTCAACATGTAGCTCCCTCACAAAACCATTTAGACAGCCAAAGGTCCTCCACAATACCATTTTATATTTTATCTTCAACACGGGGGAGAAAATTTAGCAACCAGTGTCCAGCAATTCCGACCAAACTGTACATTATAGTAAAAGCAAACATGCAGGTCCCACGTTATGCATCAACATTTAAGAGTCATCTGGATAGGGTGTCAATCTCTAATCAGAAACCAAGCTTTTTGTGACTGCAAGCATCACAGCAATTACTTTCACACTCTACAAATCTACTCTTTCCATAGCACAGTAAGGTTGGCTATAACACATAAGTCCTCTTTGGTACGAAAATGCTATCCAATATAGACTCTCCCTCGACACAATCTACTAACTATAACATCGTGCAACTCTCTGAAAGCACGAAAACTTCTCTTCGCACACAGTTCTCTTCTGAAGATTCCGGCTCAAATGGTCAAATGGATCATCATATCACAAGAAGAGATTCGACTATAAAAAAGGCCTAAACTTCGCCATTCAGAATGGCATTTTATCAGCCTCATTCCAGCCGCCATTCACTCACCTAAAACTGCACGTAAATATAGCAGAACTATCTAATCCGACACAAAGCCATTCTTAATTGCCAAGAACCAAAATGAACAACTACCTAGTCTAAACCAAACCCCAAAACCAAAAATGGTCGAAACTCCACCATCAGAAATGCCTTTTAGTAGCCTCATGTCAGTCATTCTTCACACACCTAAAACTGCAATTACTAATAGTCTCAACAAGATCACCTAGTTTAAAACTTCCCCAACAAGATCACCTAGTTTTAAAAACACCCGAATTGTGAAACAACCGAATTGCTCTACCTAGTCCACTCAGCTGCCAACTAAATCCAAACCCTTCCAAACACCACTCCACCTCTCCCCAACAAAATAAGCAGCTAAATATCAGCTCACCTAACAAAATCAGCTACTACATCACAACAATAATCACTCACCCCACAGTAATTCAGCTCACAACAATCAACAGTAACAAAAAAACAAAGCTCAACCAAACAAAAATGCACCAAAAATGAAAAAACCAAAAATCATATTCACAAAATTTTTAGCAAACTAACCTCACAACCAAGAAATCCTCTAAAAAGCCTCTGAACATAATCAACAACATCCCTCCTCCTCTCCTCAGACACAACAGTAGGCTGCACCTGCCTGATTATATCCTGTGTCGCCGCCTCGGCCCGGGCCCAAACCTCCGGGCCCAAACAAGCTGCAGCTGCTAAAGATAAAGATGATGATGATGATGATGATGATTCCTCCAATACCACACCATTTGGCTCCCTAAGATCACCCATCCAACTAACTTTTTTCTTACCAAAATCCAATCTTTCACCCAGAAATACAACCCCCCATCAAATATCACCAAATGGGTATTCCCAAAATCCAATCTTTTTATCAAAAAAAGTGCAAATTGAACCAAAAACGAATATGGGTACCTCAAATAATCAAAAAAGTTGGAATATTGGAATCTGGAAAATAATGGGAATTTCTATCTTTTTTTTGTTCTGGTTTATTATCAGTGGAAAATTAAAAAAAGACAATATTAGAAACAATTACAAATTTGTCTGCCTCTATTTTCCTCTTCTCAAAAAAATTGTCTTTTTTTTGGTTTTGTGAAATGTTTTTTTTTTTATGGGTCCTTTGTTGTGTTGTCTGATGTTACACCTTCTCTCTGTCTTTGTCCATTTTCCACACCCTGTAGATTTTTCTGTTATTTTTCCTTTTTGGTGTAATTAATAAATTATTTATTTATTTTACAAAAAAAAATGCAGTACTTTTTTTTTTGTAACATATGATGATGAGTAACTCTTGGTAATTAGGGCACATTTTGTTTTTTGTCACCCCAGTCCCCACCTACCTTTTTTCATTCCTATCTTTGTTACATAGTCACACAGGTACATAGTCACATATTGTCTTGTCTGATTGTTTTTGTCTGTATGTATAATGTGTGTATCATGTTTAAAAAAAAAAAATATATATATAGAATATCTTTGGAGAGACGGTCTACTATTATCTTAAAAGTAGATTAAGTCATGCCGACCCAATAAAGACATATAAATATATAACACAATCTGGGGTTTAGAGCGTTTAAGAAAATTTAGCTTTTAAGGAATTGGTCTAATTTTTATACGGAGTAATAAAAGTAGACGGTCTTTTCTAATAATTTGTAGGAAAAGAAAAAATGTGTCTATCATGTATGATGTTATCTGTATGTCTGTATGTATGGGTGTTAGGATCAAATGTATGTATGGGTGCTTTATGGTTTTTTCATTTATTTATTAGGGGTGTGCCCACCGCTTGCTTTTTGTCAATTTTGTGGAATGTTGACTGAAGAAATAACACATTTGGTTTGATAGCTAGGTTTGTTGTATGGAGAATCATCAATCTATGGGTTGGGAGTTGGAACAAAGAATCTATGGGTTAGAAAGTGTTCACATTTGGGTTGTGTTGGGTTGGTTTGCCGTTTAATTACTTTGTTTGGACTTTCTTTGTCTATTGTCCAATCTCCTATCTAACTTTTGTTTAAAGCTTGTACCTCTTTTGTACCCAAAAAAAAAAACTTTTTCTTCCTTTTAAGGATCTTTAATTATAGGTAGGTCTAACTGAGATAAATGTTGGTAATATTATAACAACTGAGATTAAAATAATTTAAAAATGTATTTGAAACAAATGTTAGTAAAGTAATGGTTATTCAAGTCCAAATAAAATAGACAATCACCCCTTCACAAAGCTTACAACCATAAAAATAAGCATACATTTTTTTGGAAAATACCGTCTACTTTAAAACTTACAAAAGTAGACGAGCTTTATATAAGCTAAATCAATTTGATCTTCCTCAAAACCCACGTCAAATCAGAGATACATATAAGTGATATGACATATATCTTTGTTGGGTTACCATGACTCTGTATACTTTTACGATAGGAAAAAAAAACGATCTCTCCCTAGTCCCAACACTTCCATATAAATTAGAGAGGTTTTAAAAGCTTAATGTTAGAGAATCGGTATCAAATGGTGCAACTCATTTTCCTTTCAGGTTTTCAAACCTCGTCAGAAGAGTTCAGGTCAACCCACTACCCTCTTATAGCCTCGTAAGAGTCATAGTCTCATATGCCTTCATTAAGCATGTGCATAGAGGCGGGGCCCCTCAAAAAGACCCAAGCTCGACCCTCACACTAATGGGTCGGGTATTATAGTGGGTCGGGTCTTTCTTGTTTGACAGGGCGGGTCAAGTCAATGTGCCCGACCCAGGTTCATTGAGAATTTTTAAAGCCCTCTTTTACCTACCCCTAGAGCTGGCAAAACCGACCCGATTAAACCCGAGAACATCACCACCCGAAACCGACCCGAACCAACCCGATATAAAACCGAAACTCGATAGAACACGAAAATGGAAACCGGACGAACCGAAACCGACCCAAAGTATGACCCGACCCGACCCTCCAGTTGAACAGGTGTAGGGCCCAAACAAGAAAATGATCCAACTTGTGTGTGTTCCAGGCAAGTAGAGTGAGACATAGTAGCATCTCCGAGAATCAAAAGATGAGGGGAAGCAAGGGAGTCAACAACAACAACAACAAAGTAACCATGATGGCTACTACTCCACTCTCAACCGCGCTACTTGTACTCCTCCTCCTCACAACGATGTCCTCCTTCTGCGCCGCGTACCGACCCGGCGACATCGTGCCCATGAGCCGCATGGGTCAATACCACAACGTCCGTCCTCTCCCCCCCCCCCCTCCCCTCCCCCTTTTAATCCCATTTTAATCACACTTTAATTCACCCTTTTTTTATTTTTTCTTACAGTCCAGGACTATCTGGCATGACATGGTCGGTCGTCATTGCCCCATTTTCGCCGCCAATCGCGAGGTTACTTAATTAAAGCACAAATTATAACAAGAGACGTAGACCAACTTTTTACTAGCTAAATTTTATTATGCTCCCTACAAGCCCATATTGAGTTGTAGATTTATATGCCTTTTATTGGGCCAGCATGGCTTGGTCTACTTTTATAATAAAACTAGACGGGTACTCTCCTTTTCTTTAATTTGGTTTTTGGTGTTGAGTGTGGTTGGTGATGAGGTGGGTTTTTTTGGCGTAGGTGTTGGTTCCGGTCCCGAAGCCGACGGGTTATACCGGTGCTGATCCTTATAAAATGTGAGTTCTTTTTTTTTTTTTTATTCTTGGTTGCTCAAGTTATTCTGGGTTTATAATGTATTGGATTAGAAAGTGGAATTCTTATTATCCTTATGTTGAAAGTCTTCCGAGAGATCTTTTTTAGGTTTTCATTTTGGGGGATTCATTGGCAATTAAGGGAATGGGGTTAGTCGATAACGCGTTGGTATCTGACCTTGCTAAAGTTTGCATTAGTGGAAGTTAGCATTTTTTCAAATTAGACTATGTGGCCACATTTGTTGGAGTCCATTGGCGAGGAATTCTAGCGTCATAGGATTGGTGTGAGGAACACATTTTATCAAATTCACTTCTAGATAGGCACTTATAGGTTTTGGAAGCAGATTGGTTGGGATACCACGATGAGGTGGGGCATTGTGTTCGTAGGAGCTGTAGTTTTTGAAGGAACCTGTAGTTAATTGTATGTTCAGTCCTGGTCAGTGCTTTGGACACTTCCTTAAGTACATGGTTTTTTAGTTCTAGTGTACCTTTGGGTAATCACCAGCTTGGCCGTGGATGAGCCAATGTAATTGAAGTGATAAAGCTTTGGGAATTCTCCGTTCGGAAAGGCACATGAAGCTCGTGAAGCAACACCTCTGGGAGGCAGCTAATTTTAATAACTGATACTTCGTACTTTTCAAAATAAACTAAGCTATGACTTTTGTTGTGTTGCGACTCTGAGACACGTCGTATTGGTTTGATGGTGTACTTCTGAAATGCAGATGTGATTGTATTCCTTGTTTCTGCAATACATTTTTTGGATGTTCTGTACATAAATTAGCTTTTCCTAGGTGAAATCTGACGTTAAAGCTTGTTTCTGGGCTCAGAGTCCTTTCTTCTCGGTGCATGTCTTGCCTTACAAAATACTCGTAATAGCCTTTTAGTTGATCTGCAGATTTTAGTGAACTGTTTTTCATCAGGTTTTACTCAGTCCAAGTAGAGCTATTTGCTAACCACAATGTGTACTACTCCAAAAGGCAGGACTTTTGTCATTTGTCTTGAATTTCCTCTTGAGTATCTGCACTCTACTTTTTCAGATTTCGTAACTTTTGTCATTTGTCTGGAATTTCCTCCTGAGTATCTGCACTCTACTTTTTCAGATTTCGTTTGCCTTTATATTTTACAAAACTTAATCGAGCTTCTTCATACTTGTCATTGTGGGTTGATGTCTGAATAAGTTTGTTTTCTTTACTGTCTTTGCAGAACCTTCCAAGTTGGTAGGGAGAAATATCAAATTCCATGGCTTTACATCATCAATCGTAAGAGTTCTGAGGTTCCGATGATTGATGTGCATTTGGTGAGTATTGATATAGCACCATATGATATGATAATAATATTTTTATGCTGCTATCATGAGGCTCCTGTCTATGGCAGCTTTGGAAAGTGGGAAATCAGTGTTACCCCTGTAGATGTTGAGATCCTGTTTTGTTGGACCCTTCACTGCAATTGAATTGTCACTTGTTACTTCACAATCAACTTGTCAGAAATAGATGATAAATTATTAATTTCGGACATAAAGTGTAAAAGCTGTTGTTTAATATACATGAAATTACTTGCGCTCTTTTCCCATTTTTCTGGACCTATAGCCTACAAAATTCTAGTGCTTTTATGCATGTACAAATGTGCAATCTGTAGATTTTTGGTCTCACAGATTGAACAATTTATATGGTTGTTTGGGGAACAACTTTTACATCTCTATGTACTGAGAGTGTCAGACACTTGGATTTGGTCAAACGAGTGTCTTAACCTGTTTTATAGACTGATATGACTTGTCTGATTTTTCTAGAAAAAAAAAAAAACATGTATGATACTTTTTGAGTGTTGTACTTTTGTGAAGAATATCAGAATGAATCCCACCTAATGGTTCAAGAAGGCCATATCAATTCAAAAGAAAACTGTTGGTAGAGCATAAAAAGGATGAAGAATGGGTATTGATAATGCTTTCCTATGTAAATTCTAATCAATTTATTTTAAGTATTGATACGTGTCTGAACTCTGAAGGCGGAGGAATGAATGTGTCTCATCTTGTCCGAGAAATATAGTTTCATTTTTGGCGAGAAAAGCTTGTTACATGTCATCACAAGGAGTGTTGCAAAACTATTTCTAAGTGGAGCCTCTATATTTATTCTGGCATTTACATTGTGATGATTCTGATGCAGAGGTACTCTGGAGGTGATTTGCTTGGTGTAACTGCGAAAGTCGTTGATATGCCTCACCATTGTATGTTGCTCTTTTCTTTCAACTCTTTTCTGGATAATTTTGCTGTAAGCTAGCTATATCTGGCTATTTGATTAGGTGAATTATGTATTTCTAACTTATTATTTACACATATATTATTATTAGACAGAGGGTGCTTGTGCTATCTTACTTCACCTTTAAAATTCCTTTCCATTTTGACCTGGTACAGAGATACTGAATTAGAGCTTGCAGTTGTTTCATATTGTATGCCTTAGATGCTCAATATCTTCACTAGCCTGTGACTATGTACTCTCCCTTGTCCTGCCACAGTGTCTTGATTTGTGCAATGGGAGAGCAAATTTTGGGCATAGAATTGGATAATATGCTTAATAGGTTTGCAAACCAACTAAACACCGAGATTGGTCTTCTGGAGAAGCGGCAGCTAGTAGTTTGGCTCTATTATTGTGGTTCCCTTTTATTGGAATGTAAAAGGTGTGTGGCATTCATTGCTGCGACGCAGGTAGGACTCTAGGATTTAGGGATATCAGGTGCTTCCCTGTTGTGAGGCTTTCAATTCACATCGTCAATACCATGATTATCTCCTTGGTTCTTCATGCTGTGCTTCTTAAGTGGAGTTTGTACATGCTCAATGCCTCCTTTCGTAGGTTGCAAACACTTATTAATTGCTTCAACAGAAAGAACACAAGTCCCATAAGGCACATGCAAGTAGAGAGTTTCCATTGTATGTTTTGAGGAGGTATTAATGCTAGAGGGGTAGGACTGTAGTACCATTCTGGCGAGGGTGTCCATGGAGACTATGTCAAGGGGTCTTTCACTAGAAATGCTCCTGACTAAGGCTTAAAATGTCTATTCAGTATTTTTCACTGTCAATCAATTAAGAGATGACAGGAAGTTGACAGATCACTTATGTTAATACATACTCAGATGTGATAAATGCTTGTGCAGAGTTTTGGAAGGAACCTCTTGGCCCTTGTAGCTTTTTCCATACAATTTGTTCACAGTTGTCACTAACTATGTGAAAATGCCAAGTCAAATGGTTATTAAGAAACACTTAGCTATTGTCATTTGCACATCAAGCAATTACAGCTAGGACATCTGGATTATTATAGCTTATCATAGCTTCCTTCATCGTAGTAACATGTCATGCTAGATGTAGGAAGGACAGGAATATATTACACAGGTTTTTTGCTGTGTCTCATGTCTTCGATTCTTGTGCAGATATTGAAATTCATCCAGACATTCGTAAGCAGTTCTGGGATCCCCAAAATTGGCCAAAACATGTTCTTGTTAGATACACATGGTTAGTATGCTTTCCATATTACATCCACAAAATAATTTAAAACCTTATCATTTAACAAAGCTATTGAAAGCCTTATATCTGATTGTTAAGACACTTGCGCTTATTTATATTTTGTAACTGAGGGTTCGTTCGGTATACGTGATAGTCTGCTGTTTTTCGTTTTTTTTCTTGAAATTTTGAAACAAAACCTGTTCGGATAGACTGTTGTCAAAAACAAGTTCTCAGTTACTTTTGGAAAACTACAACGAAAATGAGGAAACCTGTTAAAGTAGTTTTCATTGTCCTGTTTTGATTTTTTCTTAACTCCTGAGTACGTATTTCCTAACCCATCTCTCTTTTCTTCTCACCTGTCTCTATTCTTCTCCTCTCTCTATCCCATTTCTCCCTTGCCTATTCTTCCCAAAAAGTTACCACACCATCTTGAGGGGCTGAACCGGTTTCAAGCTAGGTTTCATCATGCTGTCGGGGTTGTGTCTGGGTTTTCATCAGTTTCGCCGTTGGTGAGCGGTGATGAGAGACAGCCAAATGGTTCGCATTGTGGCTTGATCCGAGCTAGACTCGATGGTGGCCGGAGTAGGTTCGTTTGACTTGGAGAAGATAGAGACAATAGGTATGGGTCATTTCCGTCGGCTCTTTGCCAGTGTTGGAGATGGTGTACTTTTGTAATTCTATTGATGGTAACAGCATTGGGAGTGTTGCTAGTTTATGGACTGACAAAGTTAGAGTTTATCCTCAATGATAAATTTTACTAAATTTGAACATGTTACTGGGAACGACGGAGGGCAGAGCTAGCAGTTTTGGACTTGTCACCAAGTATGATGGACTGCTTGGTGGGAGGCCATAAATGCTAAATTGATAAATTGAATTTTGAAGATGCTTTGTGGATCTGAGTCTCAAAGATGTGGGAATAATTTTTTTTTTATTTTTATTTTGATAACTAAAAAGTTTAAACGAAAACACTTATTTACATAAAAGGTAAACAAACACCATGTAAACGAAAAACTGGAAACTTGCTCCGTTACCGAACAGGCCCTGACCTTTTTGTAAGTGTTTATCTTTTTGTATGTTATAGGAATTTCAGCCTCATGATGCTTGTCTTTGGTATGGAAGTGAGCTAATCTGTATTAGTTGAAAATTCCACTTACCTAGTGTGGATTTTCGCTCTGTTGGGCACAAAGTGCAGCATCTTCCGTGCAGTGGTTTCCAACTGCTTTAAGAGGCTGACTTCTCTAGTTATCCGAATGATGTATGGTTTAAGCGCTTACTCGCTTAGTGCGTGATTTCCTTAAAAAAAAATTCCTTTCTTTTGGGTGGGGGTGGAATTATTCTTTTTATTATTTTTTTCTCTTTTCTGCTTTTGGTATGTTTCTTTTATGGTGGGTTGGACCTCTTAAAGTATCTAAGATTTGCGATCCTTATGGTTTTCAGGAGGGTACCTCTTTTTCAGTTTCTCTACTACTAAAGCTTTTTGAAAGATACTCTGATTTGTTTGAAGGCTTTATTTTGCATATTCTGATGATTTCATTGCCATATGATCTTTGCAGGGAAGAGCGCTCTGAGATAGATGTCGCTTCTGGATTTTATGTCCTTTTTGGGTCAGGTAATTTATTCTGCTATTCTAAGATTTACTTGTGTCCATTTAAAATTGTAAACAGCACAGAAGCTCTATTCGCACACTCACGCTGACAAGAAAGTAAAACACTTGAACATGTTGAATGTATGACATGCCACCCTGCAGCTGCTAGTTGTAGAAACTAGATCTTTCGGAGGAAACTAGAAGTGAAGTTTTCAAGAAAGATACTTGCGTCTTTTCCCTCTTGAAAGACTTGCTCAATTTTAAATTTTGCGAAGGGGTCAATCATCTTTATGCTTAAATGAAATGTAGGTTTACGGTTCTACGCAACTGATATCTTCATATCATATGTGATAATTAAAGGTGGACAAACAGCTAAATGGAGATAGTTATCATGAGAATTTGGCTCAGGATGATTATCATGAGAATTTTAAAGTTGTCACAAAAATGGCCGAAATTTCTTGTACTAATTTGGCTATAATTATCATGAGAACTTCAGAGCTTGACTTGTCTGAGAGGGATCACTGATAAGTATTGTGCTTGCAAACAGGTCTTGTACTGTCATTCATTTTATCAATCTATGTTCTTCAATCATCTAAAGAAAAAATATCAAGGTACTGTGTTATTCCAATCTCAATTGCGTTTGTTAGCATACTTGGGGTATATTATGAAACGGAAAACTATTAGCACTCCAAAAGGGTACTCTACGAATTCCACTAACATTCACTATATTGAAGTATTAGACTCAGAATGAGATAGTGGCATAGTGCGAGTGCTAGAGTATCTTTTTGTGGAGTGCCAATAGTCGGTCCCTTGTGAAAGTGACCACAAGTTATTGCAAAGCCAAATGTTGAAGCATTGCTGCACGGCGTAGTATGTTAATGTTCTTTACATCGTTTCAGGTTTGTGAGAGAGACTGTTGCAGAGAGTAGCATGCCAGGTGTAGTGGAAAAGGTCGAGTAGTGCAGCATGTCAGCTGTTGTGAATTGTAATCTTTGTTATTCCTGTAAATTCGCCAAGTGGTATAGGGAGGGGCCTGGTCCAGTGTCATCATATGTTTTATGTTTTCGCAAGTGGCCGCACCAATTTCAAGTATTTGCACAGGGTTTCTGAAAAGCTTCAACAGAAACCCTTCCAGGCTTCACAGAAGAATGGGCAAGAAAGCTTTCTTTTAGATGGGGGGGAAATGGTGGGGTGACGTTGGAGGCGTAAGTTCGAGGGATTGGTCTCGCAGCACCAAGCGCACATGTTGACCTTTGTTACAACATTATGAATGAACTGTCTCTCCGAATGCTGATTTCTGAAGCTTTACTCTTTTTAGATACTGATTAAACCTTTGGTGATGGCTTACTTTACATTCCAAATTGTTGAGGAACCCTTTTTCTTTCAACTGGCGACAAGGAAAGTCATGATGACAAAAATGTGTACGTCCGAGTAGGAGGCTCAGGATGATAGGAGTTAATGGTTCACGCGTACAATGTCAATCCTAGTGTGCAAATAAGTGATCACAAAAGTTGAAGTCCCTAAAATTGTCCACGACATAAAAATTGCACCAAGCATCGAATATATTCCTTTCAAAACCACAAAAAGTTTTAGCTTTTGCAATAGTCCATGAGTTGCACCAATCGTCACATTTAACGTCGAAGCTATCTCTGAAAGGCATTCCCGATTTCCCATTTAATCTCTCAGGTTCCCAAATCCCAACCGATCTTAGCTACCGCCTGCAGGTAGAGAAAGTCCCTTTCTCTTTAGTGAATGATGATGTAGAGATTCCTAAATATGGTAATATACGTGACCAAATATCAAGATCGACAACCGTTTCAGATTTGCTAGAGGCACGTGTATTATTTGGTCATTTGCCAATTTATCCAGGAATTTTACTGAAGTCCACAGCCAAAGTGATCAGTGATATTCCAACTCATTTTAATGTTGGAAACACTCAACAGTCAACACACTTAGCTTAATGAAGATGAATTTGTATTTCTCTGACGTAATGCTGGACGACTAGACTAGGGATCTATAAACAACTAAAGTACGGAGTGTGGAACAAAAAAATAATGTCAAGTTCGAGTTGTGGTGTTCAAGATTTGCTCATATGGTCTCTCTTGATCGAATTTTTGTTATATTACTCTATTATTAAATTTTTCTTAATCCCTATCCTTTTTATTCTTAGAAAATAAATAATTACAAAATGAGCACCAATTTTAATTCAGAAGTGACAAATATGATTTTTGGTTCTCTTTATGTAATTACGTTTAGCCATACTATATAGAAGCCAACTTCTAAACGCAGCACAACTTAAAAAAA
>CAAKMY010108871.1:274-17400 GCA_901111285.1 Corrigiola litoralis | reverse complement strand
AAACAAAAATTAAAACTACACACCCTGAGCAACGCCGGGCACCCATACTAGTAGTAAAATATAGTGGCAACAACAACTCCAGCGAACACACACAATACAACAAATGTCATAATCTCTGTTACACCAACACTCTGACACTCTCTTTTTCCAAAAAAATTCCGGGTCGGACATGACACGCCCCCTACACAATTTATAGTAGCTCAAATTACACATGTTCCTTAAATTCGAAGTGTTCGATCATAGTATTCTCCCGTCATCTCGGGCACTTTTGGATGAATCTTGGTAACATAGGCTATAATCGCAACATCAACTCGAAAAACGGCTGAACTGAACCACAAGTATCCGAACAAAAACCCTAATCAATTCATTCATAACAAAAAAAAATTACAAATCCTTAGACAAGATCGTCTACTTTTATAATAAAAAAAAACGTAGACGAGCTTCTACAAGCTCCTACAAGCTCATCAATCCACACTTTCTACAAGCCTAAGTCAAATAAAAGATAATATACTTTTATTGGGCAGCATGGCTCCGTCTACTTTCATGAGAAAAAGGACGGTCTCCCCCAAGACTTTCTAAAAAAATTTCATGAGGAGAAAGTCTTGAGAGAAACGGTCTACTTTTTATGTCATATAACTAATCGCTTGAATTAGGCCTATAAGGAGCTTAAGTAACTTTTAGCTTTTAATAAGTTCGTCTATAGTAATTTGTGATAAGTGTGTAGCTTGACTTCGGCATGTAAGGAGCTTAAGTAAATTAAGCTTACAAGGAGTTCGTCTACTATTATCGTTTCTAATAATTTGTGTTTGACGAGAAGGAAAACACAAGGCAAGCAGTCCTTACACAGCGCATAACAAATACCATAAATTAACAACAGCTACTCTTGGGAGAGACCGTCTACTATTTATTATAAAAGTAGACCAAGCCATGCTGGCCCAATAAAAGCATATAAATGTACAACTAATTTCGGCTTGTGGAGAGCTTATGAAAATTTACCTAGTAAAGAGTTGGTCTACTTTTAAAATAAAAGTAGACGGTCTTTTCTAATAATTTGTGTTTCTTGTCATCGATAAACGACACGAAAACCCTAACAAACACAATCACATAAAAAAACCAGAAACGCACGAAAATAAAACGAATAAACAGAAAATGAAAACAACACGTGTGAATAATGATAAAAGAGAGGGAGGGAGTGAGTTAGTTGGTTAATTACAGAGAGAGGTGTGAAGGGATTTGAGGCAGAAATTAGCGAGAGGGGGAGTGTGAGTGAGGCACTGGAGAACAGAATTAAGGTAACAGGAATTCCCGATATTCTTGAGCCCAATGGGCCCACCTGCTTTGCGCTTCTGGCCCACTAAACCCGCTTGCCAACTCATTTGCAGTCCTCCGCCACGCCCAAAGCCCATCTACCACCATCGATTTTTGTCGTTATTGCCCGGGTTCCTCCGCCCCTCATCGATCGCGGTTATTGGGGGGTGGAGTTCGATAACATGGGTTTGTTTTTGACGCGGGGGGGTTTGGGGAGGTTCGAGGGAAGTGTGGAGTTTGAGTTTGGGGTTGGGGGAGTTGGGGAGTCGTTAGAGACTCCTGTCTTTTTGTTTTGTTTTTTTGTTCTGTTTTCTTTTTTGTGCTATTCAGTTTGTTGGTCGAGTTTTATGTGTGTGGAGTGTGGGTTTTAGGACATGTAATGGCTTTAAGAAAAAAAAAAAAAAAAAGACATGTGATGTAATGTAAGTATCTCAACGGAATCCAACCGTTGGTTTTTCTGTCTTGAGACTGGTTTTTCAATCATGAATCATGTACTTTCCAATGATTTAGGTGTTTATGTATTTTTACTTTAAATTTTTAGAAGCAAAGTGTTTTTTTTTCGGCTTAGTCCAGTAGGACTACTAGGGCTATGTTTGGTAAAACTGACTAAAAAGATGACTGAAAACTGAAAAGGTACCTGAAAACTGAAAAGGTGACTGGAATTTTGGGATCAGGTACATCATGTAGCTTATTATTTCAGGTGAATGAAATCCATTTCCGATAGCGTTACCAAACGACCTTAAAATTTAAGCTACCTGAAATTTTGGTCAAACTAGACAACCTAGTCAAATAAGGTGACTGAAATGTTTTACCAAACACACTCTAGAACGGCAAATCTCTCCCTATGAGTTTTAACACTGATGTATTCTCAGGGTCTCGAACCTAATACCTCTGGTTAAGCTAGAACAACCCCTTACCATTAACATTTTTTTGTGATATGTGTTTTTTGGTAGGGATTCTCTAGAGTTTGTAGAGTTTACTGATAATAGTAACATTTTTATTTTACACCTCTCTCCTTGGGTGATTTTAACTCGCATCCCTTTTTTCCTACTATTTAAGTAAACATTATTCAGCTAATCTTGGAAAGACTATCTAGTTTTATCATAAAAGTAGACAGAGCTCATGTTGCAATAAAGGTATTATAAATCAGATTAGGATTGGACTTGAATGGAGCTTGAGAGGATTTAGCCACATATCCGTGAAAATTTAAAGCTAAACTCTATGATATATAAATTCTAGAGGATCCAAACCCGTCTTTTTATATGTGAAAAGTTAAAGTTGTCACTTTTGAGCTCTCTGATAGCCCCATATTAGTGATGTTGATTTCTATCCATGTATTGGTAGGAGTCAACCTATTTAGAGATGGTATCACCCTTTCTTTTGCAATGGAAAATAACGATGGTGCCCTTGCGAACTGTGAGCCCACATCGATATCTGGGGAAAAACCTCCCGATCATGGATATAAAGAAGTATTTTCTCGTCATTATCAACATGTATTGGGTTTACGGTTGTAGACGTATACAAGTTTCGCGGTTTAAGTTCGTTTATGAGCTAAATGTACAAACACAAAAGGAAACTTAATACTCGTTTGGTAAAGAAATTGAGCTTGAGTTAGGTTGTGTACTTGTGTTCAGCTTGTTTATGTTCTCAAACAGCTTGATAAGTAGAATTCATTTAAACTTTCAAATATTGATATTCCCTTCTCTCATGTTATACTAAAAACGTTGTCATAGAAAATGATTGTAATTATAATTCAATTGTTTTTTTTTTATAGAATCAAAAGGTAGTATCAAATTAAGCTAGATGGTCACCTTCAGTGGCGGATCCAAAATTTACAAGTTCGGTATACACAACTAAGTAAGTAATAGAATTATCGCACTACGTATTTATAAAATCTAAAGGTATGAATATAATTCACATTATGCATATAGCTGTAATATTGGAGAGGAACTTCTACCAATAATCTTATAAAATATCGTTTAAGTTTATAGAATTTCATTAAAAACCAAATATAGCAGCAATATCACAAATATACTAGAAAGACAAATGTTCTAATCCGTAACTTCATTGTTTGTTTCATATATGTGTAGTAGTTAGGAACTTTATAAAGATTTGGAGTCGTTTGTAATTTTCTCCACTTTAGTCCATATTCATAAGCCTTTCCATTTATTATTTCAATTTCTTATTACTAGTTGGGTCTAACAATTCCTAGTATTCTATATGTTCATATAATGATAGTATATTGTATTGTTATTATATGACTGTTGATCATTGATCTTACGATAAAAGGACAAAGATCTTGTATATACATCCACATGTCACTCTCATTACAACCTATCATCCATTATCGTTTTGTTTCTTACAAGACAACTTGATGAACTTTTGTGGCATTAATATGCACTTGAACAAACATGTTATATGCACCAAAAAAAAAAAAAGAAGGTTATAACGTACATTATATATGTCACTGGTAATCTCATGTTGCGGAATGCCAAGCAACTCTTTTTCGGTTGAAGATGGGTAAGACATTTGGTCTAGATCGTATCTGTATGGGTTAAAGTGTATAAATTTCATTTCTCGTATTCGTAATGTTCTGTGTCATTGTAGTGAGTGAAATGATCCTCAAGGATATCTCGTTATTATTTACTTCTTTTAGAGTCTTGAAGTGGTCTAATTTCAAACGTGATGGTAATTGTTTCTGCATAATACTTTTTGCGATAAAAGAGAGGTGGGAGAGTCTTTGTCATGTGGAAATCTCTTCTTGTGTATTAGGCCTCATCTCTTCTTGTGTATTGGGTCTCATCTCTTCTTGTCTCATTTCAACTTCATATCTCAGGTTGCAAATACAGAGAAGGCATCAAATATTTATCATCGTTGAGGCTCTTGTCCTTGATAGGCTCAAAATTACTTTTATGCTAATGACTATCGCAAATTATATTGCGCACCCCTTGCATGATGCATCATGCACCAAAGTAAATATGGAAGAATATGGGCAATACATTGGGTGAATATGAGCAATGCATTCGGTGAATGTATACACTATAATTGGTGAATTTGTATTGAATATGGGCAATACATTGAGTGAATATGAGCAATGCATTCGGTGAATATATACACTATAATTGGTGAATCTGTATTTTATAATCTTTAGTGAATATGTATTGGATACTTGGTGATAATGAACTATATGGTGGGCGAATTTGTATATTATATAATGTATATTAAAGTTGCTAAATATATAATCTACATTAATTTACATGAATATGTATTATTCTAATGGTGAATATGGTGCATGATGCATCATGCAAGAGGTGCGTAATATAACAATTGACTATGCATGTAAGGGTAACTTGTTTTCCTTAATTAGACAAAAGGCCAAAATTAGGTGCATTCTGAACCAAAGCAGTCAAGGCAGATTAACCAATCGAGAGACCACCAACCACTAACGACCACAACTCTGATCATGAAGAGGATTGATAAGGTTGATTGCAAGATCTATGCAAGTACTAGATGAAACAAAGCCGCAATTTCTTCTACTGGAATCTATGCATATATCAGTACTGCCCGTTTGATAGCATTAGTGTCTGCTATGAGCCTGACATTCCTTGTGTTCGTTTTATTTGTGTATTGCTGACCGACCAAAAGATAGCTAGAGATCATTAGATAAGTTGACAAAATCGGCATTCATTCACAACAGAAAGAGCTCAAATGTGACAACAGAAGATTTAAGCCCCAAATGGCCATATACAGGAATACATTCAACAGTAACCTTTGTAATACATAAAACTCTGTAGTACTTCTATATGGGAAAGAATCACAGTTGTATACGGGGAAAATCTGTATAATCGAACCATCAAATGCATTCTGAAACCTGAGCTTCCAAAGCAGAAAGGAGCTTTCATCCCAACAAGAAAGCACCTTTTAGTCCAGCTCAAACAGCTGAGAATTTCTGCAGTTCCCCACAGACTATACCAGAAGTGCAGTGTTTTGTTATCCTCATGATTCCTGTTCGGTAACCTTTGTAAGGGAAAAATACATCTGGCTACCAAAAGCAGCTCCATGATTTCGTACCTTCAGTTGAAAAGCCTAAAACTACAACAGAGAAGCAAGAGGAAATCAGCGTGCTTGAAGAGTTTTCTGCATTACTCCATCTCAAGTCTCAACAAAGCACTAATTTTTGTAGAAAACAAAAAGCCCTCTTTTAGTCCGTTGAAAAAGTAAATGATGCTGCAATTCTATATGCTAACATCCAGAATGTCTTACAATATCACAATAAACTTGAGCATGTTAAGACTTTAGCTCGCCTGACTTACCAATCTACAGCTCTTATATGGCTATTTTACTGAGGATGAAGTGGACACCATTGGTATTGATTCCTCACGTTCTGACTCTTTGGTGCTACCTGAAGAGGCTTCTTTCTTCAACTTATGATTGTTATATGCCGCCACACCAGCAATAGCTGCACAAACAATTCTTTTTAGTGTATTGGTTGTACACCCACTAAAACCCAATAAGTTTTACAATGATTCACACTAATTACTACTAAAGATGAACAATAGCAAACTATCATAAGAAGACTGAATGCGAAGCAAGTTGATAGCAATAACCTAATTCAATGAATAACACGAAGCCTGGTAGAAAACAGTTTTAAAACTCGATTTTTTTAATAGTACTTTAAATTTGAAATTGAAATTTGACTAACTGTTTCTCCCGTTTCAAAGAAATTCATAGAGCTAGCATGCGTTCTTAAGGCACCTTTACACAAATATGGATCCAATCCACTGCATGTGAAACAAAAGACCTAGACCTCTTAACCAGACAGTAACATAAGGTTGCCAATTAAACCCAAGAGCTAGGAGACGTGCCTGATATATCGGCAGCTCAGTCACTATTCCTATTTTCAATTTACTTATCCTCTTCTATGCCTCATCCCCCCCTCCCAAAGTCCGTTTCCATATACTTCAAAAGCTGATATACATAAGAGAAAAGATAATCGAAAACCATCGTAGGACAGAAGAATTTCATTGGCAACAAGAGGAAATAGACAGGATGGAGCTTTACCAATTCCATAGCCAAACAAATTTATCAGCGTCAGCTTCGTATCGGCAAATAGAAGGGCAGAGACAAGAACAACAACCCAATCCTTCACCACCCCAGCAACCCGAATTGTGAGAGCACTAGTGTGGGAGATGACGAGGAAAACTGAGAGATTGAGGGCAAAAGTACAGAGAGAATTAAGTATTAGCACAAGGGGTGGAAAATTCCATGTCCCATTTCCATCCATCTTTGGCTTCTCAAGGAATATCCATGGGATGAATAGGCAAAGAGCACTGCAGAAAAGTAGTGAATTACAAATAAGGGATGATAAATGGATGTCACAATATTAAGTTTTCTCGATAGAGAAGTAGAAGTACCTGCAGGGACTGACATAATACATGATAGATATGGGATTTAGCTTTAGACCCTTTCTCTTAACAAAAATCTCCATGAAGATCAGCCTTAAGGCTTCCCCAACTACACCTCCCATTTGGTAGACAACACCTATCCAGTTGATATTTATTTCACCATAAGAAGCAACAACGACACCCAAACTTATCACTGACATTATCAAGAGCATCCTGCAGCTCATAACTTCAAGTCCAGCAGCCACTCCAAGAATAAAAACAGCTACTGGCACTGCATATCTCATGCATAACTCACTATCAGTATCACAAACCACTAGCCATATAGGAAAATAACATATCCAAAAATCTATCAAAGTACAACATCATCCAACTCGTAAATTCTAACATTAGCAATCTAAGAAACAGGAAGATCTAAAAATGCTCTTAACAATATTCAAGCATGTATACCCCCTTTCCTCTCATACCCCCAATATACCAGCAGATATTCAGATTGCACATGTTTTTTGGACTCAAATATGCATTCATGTCCATGCATACAAGCCACTCACACATGTAGTGATACCAAAACGTATTATCACATGTATTTCCTTCCAACAATCCAACCTTAAGACTAAAGTTGCAATCCAACTTTATAACAGGCCACGAGGCCCACAATTTAAAAGAAGTCAGAACTTATCTTGCAAGATAACACTTAAAACAAAGAACAGCATACATAGAGATGTAGAAATCCATATATGAGAGAGACTTACTGATGGCCTTCAACATTTGTGCAAATGCAACAGATATATACAGGTATGCCGTGTTCCCCAACCAAAGAGTCATTGCAAACATTGCACCAATTGGAATGACTGATGTGGTATATCTGTAAACATACATTGTCAAACTAGTCAATATGAGTGGGATAGCTGATTTCTGAGATCAAGATTCATATTAACATAGCATAAAGGTACTACAAAAATAGAGATCAACTCATCAACATACAATATAATAATGTTAATGTTAATCTTTAATCTCAACGAAGACTTTTCAATAGAGGCATCCTTCATGCTATGCTATGTAGTATTCTTTAACATGTCACCTAAATGATCAATCAAGCAAACTAAATTCACCCTTAAATTAGATAATCTAGTGTTAATTTCAAGACAAGGAGATATCAAGCAAAGCCACCAAGCAAGCCAAAAAGAGACAAGAATACCCTAGTCAAAATTTACCATTGAAATCAGCAAGTCCACCATGATGATGCACTATCACCAAAACAACCATTTATATTCATTCATACTTGGCTAAATAAAGTAAATGAAGTGTAATAATAGATGTACATATTACTTAGTAACAGGATGTTTCCATATGGCGTGGAAGAAGTGCTTTCTCATGTGTCCAAAGTGATGAATCAGCCAAAAAGATAGAAAACAAAAAAAGAAACCATGTTATTTTTCTTCATTCGTTGATCAGTTCTTAAAACTACTCCATAAATATCAGAACCTCCTGTAAGCATCTATTGCATTATTGATAAGATATCACTAGGAGAGCAAGGGCAGAGACTCGTGGCTGAGTAGCAAAGCTAACCAGACACCAAGTCTGAACTTAGAAATTGGAGCTCAGGTCAATTTCTCGTCGCATTGAAAAGTAAAGCTTTATGCCAAAGTATCTTATACCAATTCACTGTATGGACAAATTAGTATAGAGGGCGTCTCGCGGCTGTATAAAATATACAAAAGGACAAAAAGTGGAAAGTCCTACATGATACAAGAAATTACAGGGTACAGCTTTACAAAAGAAATCCATTATTGACCTTTGGTAGTGTACGTAACCAGTACCAAGCTGTTGATTTTGAGGAAAAATAGAACTTTCCATATCAAAATTCACATAATTAAAAACACAAGTTTCAGGAGGATCCTAAACCGGTCAAATAGATTCATCTGTCTACCTCCATATTCACATCGAATGGTTTACGGCCACACTATTTTACAAGTGACTTACTGCAGCAAGGCCAATCATAACTGCTCTTACTAAGAAGGGTGAAAAGAAGAAATTTGGAATTACAGAAGCTTTAGTAAAAATTTAATATTTTTACTGAAATTATGTATTTACAAGATCACGTTTCATTTCATGAAGTAATTTTATAAGAAAAATATATACTATTATGTTAGAAAGTTTTAGAATGCTAGTTTATTATAATTATTAAACCAGTATATATATATATATATTTATTTATTTATTTCAGGACTTACAACAAAAAGAATCCAGTATGCATCCTGCTCAATTCATTTTAGGACTCAAGAAGAACTTTTTGATTAGATTTTATTATGTAGGCTATAAATGTATTACTATTAAGTTAAGCATTGTTCAAGTCCTGTGGTCCTCCGACACACAAATTCAAAATTTCAACATAATATGCAAACAAAAAGACAAGAAGCCATTAGAGCTCCAATAGATCAGTATTTCATTCTTACCATGAAAACAGACAATAAAAGTGAAAACACAGCATCAAATTTCTGAGAAATGGATACAAACAACCCATGATGCGCCATAATGATCAAATAACTGCTAGGAGACAAGTGGCAACTGTATAGAGTAGGTCAAATGCCAGCCTTGTGAGGAGATTTAATATAAGAGAACTTTAACACTACCCCAATGCCTTAAAAGTTCAAAGAGGCTCCTGTACAAGCTGGATAAGAGGGGAAAGATGTACCCAACCTTACCCCTGAGACACAGAGAGGCTGTTTCTGTCAGACCCTTGAGAAATGCAACGACTTAACCAATGTCTTCATAACTGTTTGTTGGTATAAGCAAAACCAGGTTTTATCCTCAAAATTAAACAAAGAGAAAGTTTACACAACACATCCCCACACTCCCAATTTTATCCAACTCCTACCACACTTTGTGCTATCAGTCTACTAAGATTAGCACAAACACAACAGTTCTATAACCTTCGAGTTATGGTGAACACACTTTTCCTAAAACTCTCAAAACACACTTTTTGGGAAACTCTAAACACCTTTGAAATAACAAAACAAGATTGTCAGACCTGCAACTCTTGATCAGCATCTCATCAGCAGAGCATACAAAACACAATTTTTAAACAATACCATGTTGAACAAGAATTAACCTTCAGAGCAACTCTTTGCTTTTGTATACTGAATGGATCATTTCTAATTTACAGAAAGAAGGCACATCAGCTGATTGCTAGAACTAACTAATAAATAGAAGACACTAGCAAAAGAAATCTTCATATTTATAGCGCTTATCTCGATAACATACCAAGTAGCAGGAAACATCGCTTTAAAGTCCTATAGAGAATAAAAATGGGAATCTGAAATTTGGATGACCCAAAAAGAGGTGTTAGCTTTATAAGTTAACATAGAAAAAAGCCCCAGAGCTCATATAGAGCGGGATCCATACTGGCTGCTGTTGTTTATGTTGTTGCTATAGATAAAAGCACTGTTTTCTGATGTTGCCAATTCATAACCTTTTCCTGCCTTCCTCAAAACAATGGTTGTACAGTGCCTCTAGAACAAATTATGTTTGTTAATTGAATTATGCAAAATCTCAAATTTGTTGGGAGTCTCCATTTGGCATATTGCAGGTTCATGTGTCAAATGAAAAGCTATATCAGTGTTTTAAAGCAATAAAAGAGCCTCAAGAAAGAATCAATTCTATTGAGAAGTGTCTATTTAATATCATTAATTTCTGTCCCATACTCCCATCTGATGTTTTTGTTCAAATAGACATATAACATCATGATCAAACAGATCTTACCAAAACAACCTAACAACCTAACAACCTAGAGTCAACAGTCTAATCATCACTGAACGAGGTTCTCCAGTTCTCTTTCTATTAGTGTAACTTAGGTGGGTAACCCATGCCTTCCAGAGGAAACTGTAGTTTTCTTCAATGTAAGCTTTTAGAAGAGGTCCCGTTGTCACAAAATTGATTGCATTCCTAACATCATGAAAATTGGAAATAAAGAAATCATTGTCTACTCAGGTTTTTCAATATATGAAATTTAGGGAGCATGCTAGTTTGTAAGAGATATACCAGGATTACTCTTGGAAAATGGCATTGGGAAAAAAGGGCTTCAGAACAAAAGGTGAGTATCCCCACAAATGTGGCTTTTTACTAGCATTCTCAATAGTTATAACTTAATTTCTGATTTCGGCAAACACTCATTCCATAGTATAAGTGCTTGTTAGGTTGCCCATATTTTACACATAAAATCTAACTTCCCATGAAGTAGTAAACAGTCGGGTTGTTTAGTTGACTTACGCTACCCCTTCCTGCGTAAATTCATGGGGTTAACCAAACATGGGAATCACAATTTTGGGAAGTGCTACTTCCTAAGGTTCCTATATGAATCAAACAACCACTGAAAGTACTATTAGATGGAATCGCGAATATATAAACCGAAATTTTACAGTACGTTCTTACATCTCCATGGTCATCCCTTCTTCAACTTTGAGGATCTGAAAGGAAAGAATCAACCAAGAACAATAAGTTTACTGAAAATGATAAAACATGGAGATCAATTAAGAAATCAGGTCATATACCTTGAAGCCCTTTGTAAGCACAAAACATAACACAGAGGAGAAGACCATGTGAAGGAGAGTCAATCCAAGAGGATAAGGGAAGTTTATCTCCTTTGATGACAAAACCCACTGCATAAGATAATAACATACGAACTTTCAAGGTTGGTTTTTAAAGGGCCAATCACAGATGCATATCAAATCAAATGGCTTTAGCAGTAAAGAACAGCCTAAACACAAAAAAGTGCAACTTGATTTTTCTTTTTAGGCGCTAATATGTAAGGTTTCTCTCAAATGACAAACATAACAGAGACGGCATGAATGGTTGAGTGCCGGGTCATGCAAACTAATTTAACTCTGATCCACAGGGAGCTCTATCATAAAAATGGGCCTGCAAAGACTCAAGTTGCCTCCAAAAAGAAGCCCCAGAGTAGATAATGGTTTGACGTGCAGGGTCATGCAAACTAAATTATCTCTGATCCACTGGGAGCTCTATCATGAAAATGGTCTGCAAACACTCAAGTTACTTACAACAAGTAGCCACAGAGTAGAAAATGATTAAACTCGTGACTTAAGGATGTATTCTATGAAATAACAGCTCCATGCAGGTCATACCGCTATAACCTCAGCTAAAAACACTAATACGGATCCATTCACGCTCAACCAAGTAAGCATTAGAGATTACGCAATAGACAACAAACTAAGGAGAAAAAGTTGCCTATTAGACAACAATTAAAAAAATTACATTCTCCTTTACAATAAAACAAAGACCAACCAGAACTAATGCTGCATATAACCTGTACAAAGTACGCTTGAATCACTAATGACTACAAGGAGAGAGCTCTTTCACCTAAATGGCCATGCCTCACGCCTAATTTCTCTAAATCACGTAAATAGCTAGACAAAACTAATATAAAATGAGCCTCGGGTAAGAAGGAACACCAACTATTTTCAATTTTAAATCTCTCCATGGGAGCGTCTTCATAACAAAAGGGACCCATGTCCAAAAGAGAAATCTTGCATATTGCTTGATGGAGGGAAATGAATGGAAAGGAAAGGGAGAAAAGAGGAATGGATTGAAGATTAGTTGATTACATCTCTTTTCGCTCCTCCATCCCTTCTTCTATAACAAAATTCACAAGTTGGGAGGATCTGGATGGAAATTTCCCTCCTCTCTTTCAAGTCCCACATCCTCTTCTCACTCCTCTATCCCTTCCCTCCTCCTCCACGCTTATCCAAATGACGTAACTCTCTCCTTTGAAGGGAATTAGTATTAGACTGAAACGTCGAGAAATTACTTGCAATAACAAGAATGAACCTAAACGCACTAGTCAAGTTCCGCAAATCCAACCATCACCAGTGGCCCCAGCACCCTAATCTGGAGTCTATGCAGAGGCAATAATTTAAGGCATGGCATAGTAATGTCGACGGTCCATATGAGCCATTGAGGGCAGTAAATAACTACAAACGGAGAGTGGGGATTCGAACATGTAACCTCAATCTTTACCGCTAGGCCAAAACCTCATCGCTCTATCTACTAGTCAGGCATAACAGTAATGCCTCAACTTATTAGTTCAGACCACCATCACTACCATCACCACCTCGCCCAGGCACCCTAGACAGAAGCTCGTAATAGCCGCAACAGGCTTTTCTTAAGGTATGGCATTGCATTCATCAATCATTGTCATAGTTGAACAAGAACATTCAAATCCACCATTTTATTTATGTTGGGTTTCAAAGGAGCGTACAAAGACGCAGATAAGAATCGAACCCTCAACCTCTCAGTTAAAAGACAATACTTGTAACCAATAAAGCATCTCTAATTCATTTGCCCAACAAGCAGGAAACAAATAAATAACACGATATTAAAACAAGATTAAATGAAATGCCAAAAGTAAAGATTAAATGAGAAAAGGTAAAAGGAGGAGGTGGGACCTTGTTGAAGAAGATCTGGCCACTGGAAAGGGCGATGTAGATGAGGAGATAAATGTAGGTGAGAGTGCCTTCTTTGCTACCTTGATCCGCCATTGTCCAAAGTTACGGGCTTTTTCAGGGACAGGACAGGGCATTTGTATTTTTGTAGTGAGCAAGGAAAGGATTCAAGGAAGGGGGGACTGCTTTTTTAGGACACTTGTTGAGTGAATCCTAAGTCACTCACTCCGAGAGTATGTGCGTTTCATGTGTTAGAAAGACTTTCAGTGTAGCGTGATTTGCATGTTGTGTTTGAAGACTTTGAACAATGTGTTTGTGGATACGGGAGGTCAACCTTCTAATGTTCTAGATTTATAAATATAAAGGTTTTAACATAAAGTTAATTAGAAAATTTATTAAGGGTTAAATAGCATATTAGTGGTTTACCGCATATATATTATGCAAAATACGGAACCCGCATAAATATTGTATGACGAATTGGATAAAATTCGTTAGGTATAGGCAACATTCCGCATACTCAACTGATGACGGCCAAGTGAGGCATTTACTATATGTCCAATTCCACTAGAGGGAAAAAATAGTTAAACGACAAAGTCTTAGCTACTATAAATACCCCATCGAATGTTTGATTGCAAAAAAAGATAATTTCTAATTGATTTGACACTAAGTTCTCTTACTAGGTAAGAGAATTCTTACTAAATCTTGACCTAAGCATCGAAGACGATTTCCTCGGACAGACCCCATGTGGGCATATTGTGGTCATTATGCAGGTCGAATACCAGAAGATATCAAGAAGAAATTAATCATAAGCTTCCTATTGTTCTAACCCAGAACAATTTGGCGCCATATGTGGCAAGTTAGTAGCTAAACTCAGTGCAAAAACACATAAGCATAATGATTAAGACTTCATAACAATGCAGTCTCCTACTGACACAAGGTTATATGGTGACCAATGAGGGAGACGGTCACGAATCTGGTGACAGAGATATCACCCCTCATAGAGGAATATATCAAGTAACCGCATGACTAAATGCCACAGTTACATCAGGGTTCTCGTCGATGATAGCACCTTCAGCAATGCAAAAACACTTTTAGAACATATAGCCACTTCCTAGCTCAAAAAATTCCCCAAATGTATGTCAATTAGAGACATGTGCAACTTGTCACACTTACAATTTATTTAACACTCCTTTGCGACCACTTCCTCAACCCCCGTTGCTGGGAAAAAAAGTAAGAGGAGGAAGAGACAGTAGAGAGTGATGGAAATTGGATACCGGAGAGCAGGGTCCAGCTCATGCACACCAAACCATGAAGAAGAAGAGTGATAATTCATCCAGACCTTCACTCCATATAGACGGCAACGTTTTCAGTCGTAAAGATGTCAATCATACAGCATGCGTGATCAAAGATATGGGGACATGAGCCACATGATTTGGAGAAAACAAGAGGGCCAAACATCATAGTACCAAGAGGTAGCAAACCAAGGGAAGATCAAAGTACAAAAAGTCTGGGACCCTAAAAGATTCACCTATATAACGCAGTGTCCAAGAGGTGGAGATCCACAAGTTCAAGAGACCTTCCATCACATTCCATGGTACCACAGAACCATATGCATGTGTCCAGCTTTGAAGCTCACATGTTTCCACATCAATTGACTAATGCAGTCTGCTGCAAATGCTTTGTATCCACCTTGGTGTGATTGTCGCAAATCTAATGTAAGGTATTAACCAAGGGTAGCATCTGAATCTCTAGTAGATGTTTTCAAGAGTCATTTTTTGGGCAACCATAGGAGAAAACGAGTCATGTCAGAGCTGCTAATGTTCGTTAGGAGAGAGGATAATCTTTACGGAATTATCTCAAACGATACATTGGAGAAACTCCAAAATTCTCATTAGAGGTTGCAGTTCTAACATTCCCCCACAAGTTTATAAGATGGCAACCTAAAAAAATGGATGCAAAGGAAGACCCAATCACACATGAAGCAGTCCAACTAAAAGCAGATAAATACATCTGATCGAGAAGAGGACTCTAACCGAGTGGATAGTACGGCTACCACCCCCGGAGGGAAGAGCAAGAATATCAAGAGCAAAAAAGGCAAACATAAGCAAGGAGATAAGTATCTTTCATATGACTAATGAGGACGATGATTGCCATCAAACAAGCCTCATTGAATGCCTCCTAGGAATGACAATAAGTGGAAGAAGCCCGAAAGGCCACGTCGCATACCAAGGCAGGACCAGTATTACAACTTCGACAAAGGAAAAAGGAACAACATAAAAAAAACAACAAGCACTAGAAGGTGATTATTAAGGATCTCATCTGTATATATAGGATATTTAAACCAATTCAAGGCTGCATAACAACTTTACCAGACCCTTCGGAAAGACGAGATTGTGGTCCTATGCATTAGAGGATTGGTGAGATCGCGGTCATCTCAGAATGAGCTCCACACTATGAAGGGGTAGCGTAGAGAGCTCATCTTCGACACTTGGTGCAACACACCATCTATATTATAGTAAATGTTCCACCAATTGACCCACCTCCTCCTAAAAATCTTCAAGTAACACTGCACATCCTGAATATATCTCCTTAACCAAGTACGGACTGAGCCAATTAGGCTTGAACTTCCCCCTAGATTTTAACATAGGAGCTCGAACTGCCTTTAAAACCTTATCCGCTACTAGGATATTTCGAGGCCTTACACTCTTGTTGAAGGCGCGTCGTACCTTGCATGGTATGATTTCATGTCATTGTGTGCTTTCAACCTCTTCTCATTCGTTGTGATCAAGTCGACCCTGTATCCACTCGGCCTCAGGAATGTGACTTTCCAACACTATACGTAGTGAAGGAATCTTCAATTCAGGTGGCAACACCTGCCTCCATACCATACACCAATACATAAGGTGTAGCCCCTGTAAATGTCCTTATTGACGTCCGATAGCCCCATAATGCGAATGGTAGCTTATCTGGCCAATCAGCATAGGTTTCACACTTCTTTTCAACTATAGTGATCACATTCTTATTTGCAGCTTCAACTGCCCCGTTCGTTGTGGGGCGATAAGGTGAAGAATGATGAAACTTAACCTTATACCTATTCAAAAGTTCCAAGCTAGGTCTCTCCCTTGAAATGTGATCCATGGTCACTTACAAACTCATGTGGCACCCCGTACCTGCTACTGATGTTCTTCTCAATGAACTGAGCTACTTGCTTCGCTCCCAACTTCACATATGACTGAGCTTCAACCCACTTGGTGAAATAATCAATGGCCACTAATATGAACTCATGTCCACCCGCGCCCTTGGGAGTAACCTTCCCAATAATGTCTATGCCCCATGTTGAAAACGGCCAGGGTAATACCATAGATTATAGTTTATGCGATGACACATGCTACAGGTTAGCATATATCTGACACTTATGACATTTCCTCACAAACACCTCTGAATCTCGAACCATGGTCGTCCAATAATACCCTTGTCTCAGAAGCTTCTTCACCAACATTCTTGCATTCATATGCGTTTCACAAACCCCAGAATGCACCTATTCAACCATCTTTGCCGCTTCTTTTATCTCATAGGCATCGTCTTTCTCTGCGGCCCTTTTGTAGAGTATCCCACGACATACTACATATTGATTGTCCATCAACCTTAATGCCCATTGTCTTCGTTCAACGATACCCTCTAGGTATGTGTTCGTAAGCTTATAACTCAAAATGTCTGCAAACCACAGCTCTTCCTCTTCATTGTCCATAGCAAAACAGGTACACTGGTTGAGATTGCCGCTCTACCACCAGGGGCATTATGGGAATTCCTTTTGGTATCTCAACCATCGAGGCTAATTTGGCTAAAAAATTGCAAACTGGTTCTCGTCCCTTCTCAATAATGTGAAGTTGACCTCTTCAAATTCAGCGGTGATCTCTTCTAAATACGCCTGATATTGTAGACACCCCAAACTGTCACA
>CAAKMY010108838.1:0-18266 GCA_901111285.1 Corrigiola litoralis | reverse complement strand
CCTACCTATTTGCCAGCTCTAATTTCTTCCACTAAGTACAGTTTTATTTACTTATTAAAAGGATAACTCGTTTTAAGTCTTCCTGGTAATGACTATACAAAAAGATGTCGTCATGTCGCATGTATGATAAGATTATACTCAAACAGTTTATATCGAAACAACACCCCGCAAAACTCGGTAGATAACATGGCACCGAAAAGAAATAGTGTAAGGATCTATATTGGTACTTCAATGATTTCCCATGCATTGGATATCTCATATGATGAGCTAATTAATTTCCATATAATTGGCAGTGCATATGGAAATGTGGGGTTCTCAACAGGCTACAGCTGCGAAAGGCAATTGAAAACTGATGCAACTTGCGTAGATAAATACTATGGATTTGCAGGCAAATGGAGTGATGAAGGAAAGATTGTTCTCATCATAGTCATGTTCTTTGGAAGACTCAAAAAGTTCAACATGAAAGGAGGCAAGGCCTGGGAGCTTATATAACCAGAAATTAATACCACTACATACATATGCACATGTACATAGATATCTTGGGCTCTTGGCTAGTTGCTACAGTAACCCGGAGGTTGCATGAAATCATGAATCTCAGGTGGTTTACGTTGCTGGGAAGGGAAAGGTTTGCGTCATATAACCGTTCTTAGCCGGAAAAAAGAAAGAGGTCATTACAAGAATTTTTTTGTTACATTTTTAGCAAATGCGTCTGCATCTTGTATAACAAAACCAACGAAATTGTACATAGATATTCCCCGGAAACTTAAAATAGTCCAATGATCAATATATTTCCTAGAACCCTCAAGCGTCATCCAAATCAATGCGTGAACCCATGAGGTGAAGTCAGAGTGTACATCAAGTTTTGGAGTGTTAAAATTTCTTCAATGGAGAGCAACTAAAGGGCACAAAAATGAAACAAAACAACCTTCCTTAAGAACCTGGTTTATACAACTGCGCTGGCGATTCTACAACATGGTAAAAAGGCGATGTTAGCTAACCGGAAGGCTGTGGAATTAACAGAATTACACAAATGGGTTTTTCGACGCCATATCATCAAAGAATTATGATGCAGTGTGCTAGTGTAATGAGGAAAAGGGAGAACTTTCCCCTCTGGCCTCTGGTAACAAAGATCATGGGTTCCCATCAAGTAAACATAGTCTCCAATAGGAGAATACGCGGACAGTCAAGCAAGTCAACAACTGGGAAGGGTTATCTACTAATCACCGTTCAATAAATGCGATGAATAAGTAACTAAATGACAATCACTCGTCAACAACTGAATGCAAGCAACTTTTGCCGAAGAGAAGAGCTAATAGCATAATCAGCCACATTAATGCATAGAAAGTCTGATTTTCATCCAGAAAGTGATGTATAAACTCCCTACAGAAGAAATGAGAATTCCCAGGCATGTCATGATCATATCAATTATGAGTGAAGTCTCAACCCACAATGCACAACCTACAAGCATTCAAGCAACTGTATGCGTGATAATTGTCAGCTTTTAGGACAGTAACATAGTCTTAAATCAGAGATCTAGTTGCACAATCCCCAGTAGCAGCCTTTTTGCCCTGTTCTTGACTCATCAAGATATTATACAACCTTTAAGAGGTCACCATTTATCAACTAAACCATCTATGAGATCAGGATTCTCAGCTTCATGATTCAAGCTACTACAATGTCGGTAGCATGTGATACTGTGCTGTAGGCATATGCTTTCACAGTGAGTCTATTGAGGCCTCCTATCGTAGGCGAGGTAAAAGGTAACACACAAACAGATACACTAGCATCATAACTAGTTTTTTGTGTAAGGGACTCCCGCTATCCACTGCAAAGTTAATTGCAAATTTCTAGTGATTGCAAGTTAAACAAGAACATCAACATTGAACTTGGTATAGATTATAATACTGAGACTGCTAAAACTTAAAAAGTAAACACGATGATGCAATGGCTCAAAACAAAAGAAAACAACATAGTCAACATTGTCACCAGTAACATACTCTACATGATGGCGTATTGACACAAACTTGTAAATTGTTGGCCAAGTAGACATTAAATCAGAAACTCCGCCAAGGCACCAACAACTATAAACTGCAGGTGTAATGTAATATAGCTCTTCTATGAAGAAATCTTCTGCACTATGAATAAGCTAAAGCTACCAGCCTAGAGTAGCCGAGCAAAATATCGCCATGCTACCTAAACTTATCAAATGCAACCACATACTATTCAAGTATTCAGGCTACCCGGCTTGATCATTAAGCGACAACTGGCACACGTCTAATATTTGCAATCACTGTCTTCCCAGTGCAAGGTCATGCCAACTATCTGTATTAGTAATTTGAGTTTCTTCATCTGCCCAATAATGAAGAGTAACACAGGTCAGATTTGCAAAAAAAAAAAAAAAAATAAATGAGGCAATGCAACACTAAATTTCCTACAAATTCTAGGAGCAAAGAGTACGAAATTCTGAAATCGGATTTAAAAACATCAAGTGTAATATAGAAGTGTTTGAATTAAAAAACATTTTATTTTGGTTATAGTACTTGTCTGCTAATCTTAGGAGTTTGACCATATCTATTTGCAGAATGCCCCAGTAGCAGACTAGTTGCCGCCTTGCTGGACATGCTTTTTGGTCAGATTTTATGATGAATGTATCCAACTCACAAGAAATACTAGATATTACCTCCAACCCCTGCCAAAGGTATTGAAATCCAGTCCATCTCCACAAAGGGGAGCTAGTGAAGCATGTCAATATGTCAGGCAAAAGCCCAATTGCATCAGATTGTAAATGAGTCCTCACAATTATGTTTACCCTGCTCTTACGAGGTTGTCCATAAGGTAGGATGAAACATATGGATAGGAGATTCACCTCATTTATATCTTTTAAGTCAAACTCATAGGGAACTAGAAGTAATAATGTGGTATGGTACTATCATCTGCTACTATGAAGCTTATTAAATCCCCTAAATACCTCATTGTCTATAGAAAAAAATTCTCTGAGAGTTCTATTCATCCAAAACGCTACCATGAAGCCATTTATCTTTTGGGGTAAACAAATAAGGCAAGGTCGAGTTGAAGTCAAGAGATTGTTCATGCAGGGTCCCAACCCCAAGAAAGACTCACTGGCCTCATAGCAACGCAAGCCTTACTGCCTTTCGTTCTCATCTAGGTGAGGAATGGAAAAGGTATTGCTGAGAGTAGCTGACTCTCAACTTCAAGCCTTATGACCTCACTTTCTTGAGAAGCTCAACCAAACTATTCCAACTTAAAGATTACGACCGGGTTAGAAAAGCTCCTCCGCTCAACCTAAAAACAACCAGGGCGGTAATAAGAGCTTTACTATTGTTGATCCTGACTCCAATGAATACTTGTTCTTCCAAAAAGACCTTAAGCCAGAAAGTAAATCCACTAAGATACTATTAATGCCATCATCATCAATCAAGGAACACGATAAAATTTGATACACTTGATAAACAGGCTTGTGGATTCTCTTCAGACATTACTTCCGCTAACTGGACCCTAAAGTTAGTCTGTGCAAAACAACCTTAAGAAATGGGGCTGGAAACCACTTTCCTAATTTGAGGGTTGTCTAAGAAGTAGAATGCAGCATATCAGCCTAGACTGAAACATCTTTATTGTTGAAAGCTGGAGCAGTATAGACAATAGACCATGATGAGGGGTAAAAATAACACAATAATCAGAAGCCTATTCTAGTGTCGCAACATGGGACATTCAGGACTCTTGATATAATTCCTCTCCTAAATATAATTACAAGCTCAACTCTTTGATTTTTCTATCAATATTATTTATTACACCTAGGGAGAAGCTAACTCGATTACTGGGTAGTGGCTACTAGCATTCGCATATCCGATATCATCTATTTTGGCAGAACTTTATACTTGACCATGTGCCCTGAGCACTTGCTGGATCTCCTATAATCTGACAACAAATACACACACACACCAAAAAAGTAAAATATAGAGGAAACCCCAAGTATATCCTCTGAATGTCTGAAAGCTCCTTCAGTTAGCAATAACCAATCTCTGATGCCAAGCAATTTTCTTAAAGCTGATATCAGTCATGACATAGCAAAGTTATCCTACACCACTAACATTTGCAGTTTCTAATATGCATTGCAATGTGTTCATTGAATTGGATAGCAAAAGATCACCAGATCCTTCTGGATCGATGGGGCAAGGAGTATTCAACAGCTGACCCGCTTTCTATTTGGCTCAAAATTCGCAAATTTGTAGCCCTCTAAAAAATAAATAACTCATGAAAGATCTATTTGTCAGTTTCTCATGATTCCATTTGAGCAACAGGCGCATGACTTTTGGACTTGGTTTTGAAACTCACAAATATGATCTTGGCTGTTTCTCAAAGAAGATCTGTTTTAACAAAGAAATTCGCGATAATACTAATACCACTTAAATCCGTAGCCGGAGTCCATATGTTTAAGTTACCAAAAGAGGCACTTATTCAACCAAGTCTATAAAAATTAAGCTCTACGACTTTTTTATATGGATCTCACAGAATACCCCTAAGGTCACCACATGTCTGTGCATATGTAGTTAGCTAAAGGTTACATTTCTCACAGTTTAATAGCCTACAAGTCTACTCAGGAGATAGTAGCATATGAAACTCACTAACCTATAAAATTTCTAGCAAAGGGTACTTAATCGCTTGTCCAGAGAAACAAAATTGTTACCTGTTTAAAGTTCGAAAGAGGTTCTTATAGCATGGCTAGGATGAGCTCAACCAACATTCTTCTTGCCCCAGACTTGCAATTTAATTACCTACTTTAGCTGCACTTAAGGGTATCCCTAACTATTTGAGAACAAGCCGATCCTCGTAGATCTTTCTAACTCATAAACTAATACAGTGCTATCTATGAACCATAACTTCTCTACGAGTTCTATTCATCCAATATGATGTACATACAATAGAGAAGATAACAAATAGCCAGGGTGCAGACAAAACAAAACTATGAACTTAGTAACCAAATAAAAAGTAAGAAAAAACCTCAATAAAATAAGTCAAAAAGCTAATTTTTAGCGCAAAAAAAAAAACGAAAAGCTGAGTCACAGCTGAGATAACAACCCGGTAGCATCTTAACTTTGGACGCCGTAAAAAAGGGACCTCATGCAAACCCAAGCGTAATGGCTCTTTTCTCCTTGTCCAAGTGAGGAAAGAAAAATCTTTTCCAGATTTTAAGTCGCCAACCCTTTATAAAATGAAACAAGCACTCACATGGCAAATGTGATACAAAATGAGGTGTCAAACAAATCTAGCAGACATCATGCACGATCGAGTAATGGAAATGGTCCCTCACTGCTTTAATAGCTCAACTACAAATAATTTTACTGATGTCGGATTATGACTAAACTAGAGCAAATTCTTTATTCATCTGAAGAAATAATTCTGAGCTTAACTGCTTAACTAATTGTGAAGGTTCTAGTCTTGAAGTAAAACTATTCCACTTGAAGAATATGTCATTCAAATTATGATATTCGCATTAAGGCCTCAAGCCACAAAATATATATATGCACTCAGATATAATTGATGGCGTCAACCTTGACACTGAAACCTAATTAAGTTTGATACACTCAGGAAACTAGCTCACTCAATTTTTTCAGACTGTAGAACACTAATAAGACCATGTCCTGTAGAAATCGCTTCGTAAAAAGTAAAAATATCCTAAAGGCATGTGGCCAATAACTAGTTTCCTCAAATATTTAGCCTCTTCAACCAATTTTAGGTTGCCGCCTCTCTCAGTTGCAATCCTTAATGGCCTAAATAGGGCCATTTAGTAGTGATTGTAATGCACTAAATTCCTTCACTTAACGAGCATAAAACCTGGCAAAAGTATAAACTAACAGTTCGTTTCTAGTTCTCATTGATGGCAGTCATCCTAAGTGCAGAGACAAGCTAACATTTTGTAAGCAACAGAATCACCACCCCTCGAACCTGAATATGTGACAATTTAATTCATAATAACCCCAATACACCATACTTTTTTTTTTAATCCATAGCATGACACCACTTGGTAAATTCTGATTACGCACAAAGAGCTGAATAATCAGCCATCATAAATTCAATACATAGCACTAACTATACGAGATCCTGCAAATCTTTATTAGAAAGATTGTTACTTCTATAAAGGTTCTATTCATCCAAATATCCTGCATTTCAGTCAAGAAAATAACACGAAATAAACCAGGAAGGGGGGAGGGGGAAGCATGAATCATTCTTTATACAGCATTAGTTCGAAATTTTCCACTTAGTTCATTAAGACTTATACATAGACCCTAAGTAACCAAATAAAGTAAATTAGAACTTGATGAGGCACATATTAAGCTAAAAAGTACTTTTGGGGCAAAGAAATAATGCAAAGTTGATTGCAGCCTAAGAGAATGGTCATGTAGTGTCAAAACTTCCAACCCCAAAATCAACAGACCTCATGCCTACTCAAGCCTTATGATCTTTATACCTCATCTAAATGAGGAGAGGAAGAACTTTTCTTGACTGAGAAGCATACTAAAGACTACAAACAAACAAAAACAAACTCACATGGCAATTATGATACATATGTGAGGTGTCACTTAAGTGTTCTAGATATCATATACCATCCTCTAATGGGGAGTGAATTTCACAGTCCTAGACATGATTTGTACACACCACAGTGCAGTTTTAGGTGCTCCTTTCATAAAGGAAGTGTATAGTGATACTTGTCTTCAGAAGCAAGCCCAAGGCAAAAAATATATGAAATCTTAGACTTATATACGGCATCATCCTTGATAAAGAAACATAGTTATTTTTAATACGCTTGTCAAACAGGCTGACACATTTTATTCCACCTTAGAACTCACAATTTCACCATGTCCAGTAAAATTTTCTCTTGACAAACACAACCTGAAAGGATGTGGCTAGAAATTGTTTTCCAAGTGTTCAAGCTGTCAAACCATTTCAGTGTCATACTAGCAGTCCTCAATGTAATGAAGATCAGGCTTGTGTTTCTTTGGCCTAAGTTTTTCTTGGATGGTGTTGACTGTTGAGTATTGATCACAATATCTGTTTTACTATGTTTTTACATTTTGTTCTTAAGACCATGAAAAACTGACAAAAGCCTTCCTGTTCATTTCCTTTCTCCTTAACGGCTCTCGAATACTAAGTCTAGACACAAGTGGACAATTAGCATGGAATAGTATCACCACCACCCCTACTTGAATACCTGATATACACAATCAATTAATTTTATGACAACGACCTAACATACCATACAGATCCCTTTTCTGTAATCTAAAAATAACAGCTATTTAATTCCAATAATGTACAAAGAGCACAATAATCAACCATCCTAAATCCAATTTACACCAAAAATACACATCCAATCATGCCTAAAATCATTCAAACAAAACCCTGTAGGAGATTCCAAATGCATGTGCCACAGAGAAATCAGAAAACATCCCCATCCCAGATGTAAATCTCATTATGATGAGTCGTTTTCTACCCAAAAAAAACTAAACGTTGCAAGAACAACAACCCTGCCTTGAACATCCCTCTCAAAACCAAAACATTACACAATAAGGTCATAACACATCACAATCAAATCACCTAAAAACTCCACATGTGAACCTCAAGCACACCTATCTCCCCCTTCTCATCCCCCAACTACACGATACCCACCAATCTCCATATTACATTGACACCCACCATTCAACTTAACTTAAAATTACACAAAACAGAAACAAAGTTTTGACCTTTCACATCATATCACCAAGATATGCTCCAAAGTTATATCCAATACACCATATGAACCCAACATATTCACCAAACACCAAATTGCACGATAATAAAAACAAAGTTTTAACCTTTCATCAAACCCAATCCAAAAATACAATATATGTGCATCATTGAAGCCTTGAAGGTATAACAAGCCCAGAAACAAACCCACCAGTTAGCTTACTCATTACAAGCCCCCTTCAATTAATCCATAAAATTACACAATTATACCACCAAGAAATGCTCCAAAGTTAAATCATACACAATATACTAACCAAACCTTCAAACAACACAACTTTACAATCAAAGCTTTAATCTTTCATCAAACCCAATTCAGAAATACAACATATGTGCATAATTTACAGTATAACAAACTCAAAAATAATAGCTTACTAATTGCAACTATCCATCAACAAATCCATCAAGTTACACAATTATCCAAACAAAGTTCGAATCTTTCATCAAACCCAATTGAATATATGTGCATAATTGAAGGTATAACAAACCCACCAACTTAATCCATCAAATTACACAATCATACACCCAAAGCTCCAATCTTTCACCAAACCCAATTCATAAACACAATAAAAGCACATAATCAAAGGCAAATTAAACCCAACAAAAGCAGAAAAAAGAGATAGAAACATACTGGGGTCATCAGCATCATCAGTTCTGACAACAGCTACTGGTGGCAATACAATGTCTGTAACAAATAAAGACATTATTAGGCAATAAATAAGCAGAAATTAGACAAAAAGGTGAAAATGGTAAGTAGAAAAGTAGAAGTTACCATCATCAGGAAGAGTGTCTCTCATCCAATCTTCATCAACTATATCAATCAACATTCCTAAACTCAACATCTCTGCCATTTTCTTCTGCTTTTGCTGATCAATGTGAGCTTGAAGAGAGAGTAAACTAGCTACAGATAGTGAACATGTAACTGTGAATGGTTTCAAAGTTTTTCAATTTATGTAGTTGGTCTTTTTTTTTTCCGACATCGTTACCCGTAACCGCTACCTTTGATGCGTTGTGAGTGTGCAATAGCATGCAAATCACGCACACCAACTAAGAGGTATTGTTACCAGTATGAGAGGCTAGGCTCGACTCTAACTTAAGTGGTATGTATTTTTTACTTATTTTTAAAAACAAAAAGTTTATAGTGAGAATATTGACCTAATTAATTTACATGTAACAAAAATTAAAATATTTATCTAATTGTTTAGAGGTAAAAAAAATAATTAAGTATTGATCTAATTGTTTAGAAAAGTTGAGGGAGCCTTCATACTCCTTTGGTCCAACTCAACATGGGTTGACATTGTATTGTCGTCTATATATTTGAGTGTAGATGCATGTATAAATATATTGGTTGATTTTATACTCCTTATTTTTATTTTTACACTTTTAGTTTCGATCATTCGGGTATACTTGACTTACTTACACACTCTAAAGTATCAATGTATGGACCATGTACTCATGTATATGGTATAACATATACACATGGGGTTAAAAGGAAATGAAAGAGCAAATTACTATATTAACCCCATGTGTATATAATACTCCATATACATGAGTATATGGTCCTATTTACTCTAAAGTATTGAGCAATTGAGATCTTATTATCAATATAATTATGCTCTATAACACACATCATCGTGATAAGGTAACTTCATATACCATAAGTTGTTCATCAAGTTTCAAAGACACCAAAATTTTGTGGATATATCAAGTCTATTGCAGTATAGCCCCAAGTCCCCAACCGTACACAGTGTACCTTTATCATGAATTAAAACATAGCACTACAAAAAGTCAAAAACAACACATTTGCACTACCTCAGATTAGTTTCATGTCACTTGAAGTACAAGCATTTCACTAACACTTTGGCCCTTGAAAGTGACTCCTCTAAATACACTTGGGCACTTGAAGTACTCTACAGCATGAAGGCTATAAATCAGAGCAAGTTGCAAATTCACTTCAAGTAATTAAGAGGTTTGATTGAGAAGTGAGAAAAATCAGAAATATAGAATTGATCTCCTAGTCCGTACTCCTCAAACCTCCCTAATCACCAAAAAGAAATGAAGGGAGGAAAACATATGTTTTTGTTGATACCCACAGGATCATATGAGTCGATTTTTCCATCCATGAATCTATTTTCTCAAATCCAAGTTATATATTGTACTCATATCTCAATATTATATGTAAAAAAATGGTGTTACTTATTGAACTCATATTTCAAAATAGGCTTGCAAGTATAAGCACTCATACATTAAAGAAAGCAAGCTTATTGATTCACTCTACGATTTATAGTGTATATAATGCTTTGTAGAATACAATTTCATTTATCTTCGTTGTTACATGTTGGTGTTTATGGAAATGGAGAAATGATGATATTTGATAGAAGTCATACAACCAATACTATAGCTACGTTACACATTACCACAACTTTCTCTATTAAAGGTTTTAGGACACCAACACAAGCATTTGATGGATTTTCTCTTCTTCAACACTCTTCATGAAGCTTGTTGATGGAAGTTGATTTTAGATTATATCGCCGCTCTAAAGGGTGGGTTTCTCTCAATACTGATGACACATCAAAAAGGAACCCAAGTCTAGCAGGAGAGGAAGACATTCAGAGAAAGAACTTGGGTGTATGTATCTATGCATTGTGAATATATACAGTTAAACTTGGGGGTATGTTTCTAATTGCTAAATATCTTATATTACAGACACAAAAATGTATGTATCTATGCATTATGCATATATACAGTTAAACTTCAAAGTAATTGTCTACTATTTACGCATCTGAAAAGTCTTGAAAAAAACTAGATAGAAATAGACGGAGCCATATTGACCCAATAAAAGCGCGCATACATATCTATAACTTGACATGAGTTTTTAAGAAGCTTAAGTGGATTTGGTTTTAAAGAGTTCTTTTATTATAAAGATAGTAAGAATTTGTTTTTACACACATACATACAACACATCCAGTCAAAATTGTTGAATTAATGAAAATCGAACTTTTAGTTTCGTGATTAAAGTACAAGAAATCTAACCAACTAAACTAACTTCTATGTACCTACCAGTACCCGTGCACAAAGCCGAGTGCACATCTCTTCGACCAAAATTCATACAAAAATGTTTTTTATGAATCTTGCAAACTGAGCTAAGTAACACTTGCATTTTTATCTCGTGAAAAACATTGTAAATTTGCAACAATGCTTTAAAAATCAACAATTCTCATCCTATCTCTAAACATACAATCATAACTACCTGAGTCCTGACTCCCCTTAACTATGCTTCCATAGTTCCATCCCATTTCTAAGCACCTATATCTCTATTCCTTCTACCTTAAAAAAAACCTCATGCTCTTACAATCAAAAGGCTTACAACAAATCCCATATACCGATCCGATTCCATACTAGTGTATCATCATCATCATCATCATAATTTTAAGATACACGATACACTAACCATCCAATAGTATATATTTGACCGTATGAACCTCTAAAAAATCAATAATTCACTGATCCTAACTTTCGAAACACTAGTAAGGAGCGAGATTGATCTAATGGTAGAAATCCAACCCGCCCAAAAATCAAGCCCCATATATGGTTCGTCATATGTATCTCATTTCGTCTACATGCTACAACATTAGTTACTCCAATACACCAAAATATCATTCGGAAGTTGATATATCACACAGGTGGCCGAGATTGCGAAATCCAAGCCATCCACCTGGCAACAACACCCTTATGTCTCAACCTTTGTCTCTCCTCATTACTTCTTCCATTTCTTCCACCACCATTGCCTGCTGTCATCCTGCTTAACCCCGTGATTTCCGACACACTTCTCCCATTTATTACACTTCTGCCATCCATACTACTCTGCTGCACCCTCACCCCACGGCTACTCCCATGCATCCCCGAAGATCTACGCCCCTCATTCATCAACATCTCTGACCGTAGATAAAACAAATGATCGCACGGCTGTACATCGCTCCACCTCTCCTGCTGGACCCCACTTGGAGTATTACCATTACTATTACTAATATCAACGGTTGAGATTATAATTCGATGCTCAACTCTTCTCTCCTTATCGACGGTCGCTAACAACCCATCTTTCCTACGATCAAAACATCCAACGGCTGTGATTTGATCCACTGATCTCCTTTGAGCGTGAGATACACCACCTTTATTACCTCTCTCTCCAGCTGACGAGTGACGACCCGAGACTCGGTGAGTCGACTCGGGCCAACTCGGACCCAACTCGTCCGGTTCGGACCGGGTTTGGTTAAACCGGTCTAATAATAAAACGTCTTCCGGGTCGACCCTGAACCGGCAAAGTGGGCAGGTTGAGTGTGCGTCAAGCCACGTATCAACACACTCCACGTGGAAAGCGTGCTTACATTTCGGCAAGAGCCGGAGGAATTCCTCCGGCTCGAACCGGTTCAAGCAGACCGCACATTCCAGACCGTTGGTTTGTCCCATTAATGAACTGAACCGGAACACGGGCAGTGACTCGATGATTATCGGGTCAATGCCCGAGTGTTTCCGGGTTGAGACCGGCACTCCTCGAGAATTGTGGGGTCCTGAACCCGGTTCAGTAAGTGAACCGGGCCGGCAATGCTTGGCGTACATGAGTAGTAGGAAGGTCAATGAGAAGAGGGTCGTCAGCACCCCGACGATCACCGCAATGCTCGGCTTGAACGGGGTGTACTTCTCTGGCGCCAGAGGTGCATTGCTCACCTCTGGCGCCTGTACGAGTGGCCGTAAGCCGAGACATGAGTAAGGACACAATAACAACAATAATAGTAGTAGTAATAACGATAATGGTAACGTAGGAGTTGCTGTTATAAGAAGTGTATGATGGTTATGCTTATAATTATGGTAGTAACGTAACAAGTTGTTATTATGGTGAGTTACGTTCATAGTAATGTTGGGTTAGTGTAGGGAGAAGAAAAAGAAAAAGAGGAAGAACAAGAATAGTGCATGGGTGAGAGATAAGTGGAGTGATATGAGGAGAGAAAATATATGCACCATTGGTGTGTAACTTAAGTATGAGAGAGTGGTATTTTTGGGAGTGTATAAAAAGAATGCCGTTAATGGAAAGGAGGGAATGGAATGGAATGAAAGGAGGGGTGTGACAGAAGGTTGTTACAAGGACATTCATTGTCTGGGGAATGTTCTAAATCATCGCATATATCATACTTACATCATATCATATGATATTTCATTTGAAAGAAAGGAAATTATGGAAAGTAGAATGGACAATGGAGGGAAAGAACGTAGTGTAGGAGTGTGTTTTTGGAGGTAAAATCAAATTTGTTATGAGCGAGGTCAGCTATATAGATCACTGTTGTCATGACTCATGACATGCATACTGCTTACTTCATTAGATTATACTCCATATATTGAACTTCTTTTGCCCTTTTTACGTGGATGATAGTCCTTATTTTACGAATTACATATGAGCATTGGCTCAACTTTACATTTAAAAGTCGGCTGTTGAAGACATTTGCATGAACTACGTACAAATTTAGATAGGATAATACGGAGTAAAGCAATATACTCAAAGTACTCCGTATTTACAACGGGAATACAACAGAATACATCCTTTTTTTTGAAGGTTACAACTGAATACATTTTGTTCAATGGTTGATTTGTTACTTCTGATCACCTATAACATATATACATTCCCTTTTTTATGCTTTGCATAGTTCTCCTATTTTAAAAGTGTAAGATGTTGTCAGAATACAAGAGAGATAATTATTATCTAGATTAAAACATGATATCTAATATGTTTTAATTTCAGGTAGATAAGAAGGATGTCAATGATTGTATATTTGTATCCAAGAAAATAGAAGAATTCACTCACTGCATGATATCCCTTGATTCTTAAACATACGTACAAGATACACCTCAAGTTATCAGATGTCTCCAAAGAGACACCTCAAGTTATCAAATCAATAGAAGAATTATATACTCTTTTAATAGGCACCAACATATGAGTATAGTATTATAGACTTTGAATTCTCAATGAAATAGATTTTTTCTTCTTCTTTATTTCCATTTACTTCTAATTATGGTCTAATGGATGATGGATTAGAAGAATGCCGGCCATTTAAAAAATATTCAACAAAAGTCTACGAAAGGACATCGATCGAACTCAATCATAAAATAAGAAAGGAAGACAAGGGGGATCTTGGGAGAGGAAAGCTGGAAAGGTTATGGAAAAGGACAAGAGGATAGAAACAAGTTTCTTGGCTAGGTTTGAAGACATTACCACTAGGATATGTTTTGTTTCGTTGTACTCCAAGAGGCAAGAGGGCAAGAGGTGATGCGAGAGAAAAGAGGATCAGATGGAAAGTGATGAAACTTTGAGGTAAAAAACAAAACAAAGGGTGAAGAGAATGAGATGATACTGATACTTGATTGGAAGAAGGGATAAAAAATTGTAACACAAGGATGAGAACTTTAGAAGGTCTACGAGACACAGAAAAGGCAAGGAGGTGGTTGCATGCATGATAAATATTAAAGATGATCAGTACTAGTAGACATAGACATTATTTCCGTGAATCCGATCGAGATGCATTACTACTACGTTACACAACAATAATAATAATAACTAACATGCAGCTTTTGCTGCTGGCTACCTTTCAGATGCACATTCCAGATTTAAGTCTGTTGCGTAGTGACAGCAGTGATACTGATACCCCCATGTTTAATTCGTTGCATTGAGGATATTTGGATTGGGTGATAGATGCTAGGAGTAATTTGGCTTCAGCTTTAATTTACTGGCTAACCTTTAACGACTCAGACGCACTATTGGTGGTCATGGTAGTGATGAATGCCATACTGCCGTACCAAAGTCGGCTATAGCTCGAGAAGTAAGTCGATTATATATAGCTCGAGAAGTAAGGTTGGGTAATTATTGAAAATTCAAATGGTTTGGGATTGTTCCGTATTCAAATTCTCATCTTTTTTCTCCTTATCAAATTGTTTCAATATATGTATTGGAAAAATGATCGATTTTGGCTAAAATATGGAGGGATCCAACAAATGACTTGAAAAAGTATCTAATGCATGTGTATTTTATAATTTCTATATGTGAGGGAATTTCCCTCACGCTCTTTTTATCTATTTTAACATATACTCCCTTGTAAAGTGTTCATTGTTGTTATTTAGACTTTATTTAAGAGTGAAAAATTTACTATAAGATGTAGGAAGAAAATAGTGTATAGAAACAGAGACACTATACTCTTTTTGTTACGGAGTATAAATAGAATCATGCTAGCATCCAAATCAAAAGCAATATTATGTATGCAATAGGGTTCTTAGTTATCTTTCGACCTATATGCATACAAAGAAAAGAAGTACGTTGAGGATAGATTGATAGGTGCATAAAGTACTCTGTCCCAATAGGTTGTTATCATTTGTTCAAATTCTCTCTTACATGCAACTTGCAAATGATAACTATCTATTGAAACGGAGGGAGTATATGAGATGAATTATGTCTTTAATGATCGAACTAACACCATCCCATGTATTTTCAATCAAAGTGATCACTAATCCATCAAAAGGTGAGGCCAAGAGATAAAATTTCCCCTCATAAGTATCTCAGATATAGTAGGGCGACATGTGATAGATCCAACAAGATTGATATGATATTAGTAATCTCTCTCATGAACATTTTTTGAAAAAATGTATCCAAACAAATTGTCTTTTACAATTTCAATTTAAAACAATTGTTGTGACTCTTTTCCTGAATATATAATTTATCTAGGTGTCTTGCAATTGGAAAACAATAAGGTTTTTTCTCTTCACGAATTATTAGAATTTACCGTCTACTTTTATTACAAAAGTATACCAACTCCTTACAAGCTAAATTTTCTTAAAAACTCTTTAAAAGCCTAAATTGAGTTATGCATTAATATGTCTTTATTGAGCCAGCTTGAGTTGATCTACTTTACATCTCTTCCGAGACTTTCTGTTATTTTATCCTTTGTCAAAAAAAAAAAAAAAGAAATGGGGAGGAGGAAAGATTGAAATATCATATTGGTTCGATATAAGCACAAGGATATTCTACGTACAATTGCTATATACCCAAGTACTTAAAAAAATAGCTACTTTCGATGTGATTTTGCTGTTCTCATAATTTGGGATTGATTATATACGGAGATGTACCAGGGAGTACTACGTACATGTTTAGACCTTGTCATAGGCGGGAAATAACATAATAGAGCAACTAAATAATGATGCAGTACCTTGCACTTGCAGTGCATATGTGCGTAAATTGTACTCCAATACTACATGAAGGGAGGCACCCGCCACTTTCTCACAAAAGAAGTGAAATATGTCATATCAAAGAAAGAGTAAATAAAACATGCATTCATCTGGTGGACCGGTGGTTGCTATCAGAACAATTAAGCTTGAGAATTGTGGCAATGTCTTTTGCAAGGTGGTGAGTGCTGACTGGTGACCGAATAACTAAACAACCACATGAAGAAAAAGTTGTCCACATTGGAGCCTCTACAGAGCTTTTGGTCCTTCGACATTGTGTTCAGAGTTCATGTGTGTGGTTAGGCAATGACATTATTATGAAATAATATCACTATGTAAGTGGTTTTGGCACTGTAACGTTATTGTAGATGCATATTGACCTGTCCAAAGAAAGATATCGGGTAGACCATCTATTGTGGGCAATATGATATGCACAGTCTTATTGCAGGTTGTGTTTCATCATGTAATGCATGAAGAGCAGTAATTAGACGAAATTAAATAGCGTTTCTATACTGTAGAAAGTTACAATACAAGAGGACAAATCTCTTTAAGGACGAAAATCAATGATCACTTCCATTCAAAAGAAGGATCTACAGCCATAACAATTGAGATTTTTCTACTCTTAAAGTTTAGTAGTTGATGTCGAATACGGAGTACATTTCTTGACATTAAGCAATTCAATCTTATATTTATATGAGGTTTCAAGTTTCTTGTTGGAAAAGAGTTGTTTGAGTAACACAACAAATGCAACAAGATATGCTCATGAGTACTAGTACACATGCAAATACAAGAAAGCCTTTTTATTAATTACCAATTTAAACATTATTATTTACCAGACTAATATCTCGCTATCACAATTCCAAGTTTTTCAACATAAGAATGTGGTTCACAAGTACTTTAAAATTTGGTTAACGCATTTTTTTATTATTCAATAGAGAGATTGCTAGAATAAACCGTGCATGTGATAACTAGATGAGAACCAATATTCTCCCTTCTCAACAAGGGTGGTTCGAGATTTTAATAGACGGGGTAACTATGGTATTATTTTTGCTAAATTTTTCTTATTTCCTTTTTCTTTTATCATTTTTCTACCTAATTCTTCCAAAATTCATAAATTTGGGGCCCTCACTACTCATTAGCTCCTTCACTACTTCACGATTCTACAAGAAGGCTATGGAGTATAATTTGATATCTAAGTTTATTCCTACCATACTCAATTATACTACGTAAATCAACTAGCTTAACTTATAAAGTTATTACGAAATTGCTTGGTAAAGTCATTGTGAGGTTGTTCTCACGACCTTAGTTCAAATTCTCTTTTTACGAGCTTACTCTTTATGAAAGATTTTTCTTTTAAATTACAGTCTGTAAATTATTGTGCCAATATACATTTTTGGTGGGAAAAAAAAGCATTATCCACTTCCTCTTGACACCAACGTACATAAAATTTGAAAGATGCAGAGGATCCCACTAACTGTCATAACAAGAATTCCTGGTAACAAACCAACCCATGTTCTGCAACCATATACTAAACCAAAAAGTACCCTCTATTCATTACATCATCATCATCACTTTAATTTAAGAAACTATATCAAACCAACTTGTTGTTGCCATGCATTAAGTTCCTTAGTAAGGTCAGCTGTCATCCTTGATCATTCTATATTATCATTCATTTCTTTCTTTATTCTTGTACCTTTTTGTGACTGATTGCATTTGCATCATTGTATATTTGTATGAATGAGCTTTGCTTAAGTATTACAATATACTAGTTGTATAATTCTGGTTATCATAGACATACTTGATTTCCCACTAATTAGTGTCTGATGATTAAGATAGTTTAGCTGTTTATTGACAATGGAAACATCTTTTTGATAGGTGTGTGTTGTATATAGTTTGTGGATGATTGGTATATAAGGAAATAAGACTTTGATGTAAATGGTGGGTCATCAAAATACAGGATTTAGGGGATTTGCCATACAATAATTTTCTGAGAAAAGACAACAGCTGTGAGGTTGTGTGTGTATTACATAAAACATAAAAAGATGGTTGACTTGTAGTTCCCCTTGAACTTTTCACAAAGCATGGGTAATTAAATAACACCTACATGGTGGAATTACACAATTCAAATTTTAGAAGATGGATACAAGAACTACAACATCATTACCCAATGCCTACAAGGACGCTCCCGTTGAAGCGAGTACGGGGGTGGG
>CAAKMY010108827.1:0-10686 GCA_901111285.1 Corrigiola litoralis | reverse complement strand
GATTATTCTAGGCCAATCTTCCTAAAATATATCGTTATTCGTATAAGAAGGTACTTTTATAATATCAAATTTATTTAATTTATTAGGCCTATACTTTGAAAGATATTGGAAAGTTAAAAGCTTTTCTCGAAATATGAGAATGACAAACGTCTTTATAATAAGAGTAAAACTTTAGTAGGAAAGTCGCACAATTTTATCTACGGCCATATTTTTATTATTGTAATAAGATGATATTGCTATTTTTATTAGTTGTTCAATAAAAAAAACATTTTTCTTGCAATGTCCGCCAAATTTAACTCCATTTGTTATAAGTATTTTCTATAAACTGAAATCATTTTTTTTTATCGAAATTGTAATCATTAGTTGCTTCTTTAGTAAAATCTCATCAACCATAGTCCCAACCAGTGTTTCAGCATTTCTGGTCTTGGAGACTTGGACCTTGAAATTTCTCTTTCTTGATACGAGAACAATACGCGAATTTGTATGTTTGCAATAGCGTACGGTTACTGTAACACATCCCTTGAGAGTTGAGAGTAGCTCATGATGATGACCAGTAAAACTATCCCAGTAAACGGCCGCTAATAATCAACTTCGTAACACACAACAGAAAGAGTGGTGTCGTGGTGAATGAATCCATGGGCTCATTTGTAATTTGGTTAACTTCATATTCGGACAGACAATGAGAAGATGCCATATTCCAACAAGAAATACAGTTATCTTCGTACACTTAAAATTAATACAAACCGCATTTGGTGCAGATTATACGGCTGGACTTCTACTGATACACAGCCGCGTCTCCTTAGAACTTCCGCACTTCCTAGTGGACTTGGTGTCACACAGAGCAAGAGCCTGTAGATATAGTCACCTCATTGCATCTGCATTCAGCACCAATTTCGAAGCTTTACATACAAACCTACTATCGTGCTTCTTCAAGCGGAATAAGGTATCCTTACAGCCATTCTTGCAGCTAACCAAGGCCTTTGAATATCGGGATCAACAAAAGAATGCAGAAGGAATTGGTCTGCTTCTTCATCCATCAGTTCTCTGGCCCATCCCACCCTCTTTGTTGGACAACACCCCGGTCCAAAAGACCTTCAAGCAAAAAAAAAAAAAAAAAGGAACATGTAATCAAATAAACAGATTAGGGCATTGTGATTTTCAAACAATCACAATTAATATATAAGGGCCAACAAAATTCTGATGCACATCAGAGTATATCAATTTTAGAATTCAAACTATTTAGCTCAATGAATAAGTTTTAACCCATGTTTAATTAAAAGAAAGGTAGAACATGTAATCAAATAAACATTGTAGGACTCCTTGGGTCATATACGATATTTTGCTCATGCTCAAGTAACTTACAGTAATATACTAAAAGGACATACACAATATGTATCAACTGACGCAGGAGATATCAAAAATCCAAAATGAGTTATAAGCAAATGTAGCAAGCAAATATACCTGTACTCATAAAAGCAAGCACTCCTTTCATTCTCACACTTGCCCCAATTATCCCAACCCTCATGTCTGATGCACTGATCCATGTAAGTGTATGCAAAAACCACTCTACCAAAAGGTCCCCACGGGCGTCCAAGATATGCATATGATGCCTTTCCATTGCCAGTGATCACGCATCTGAAACCGAAAGTCGCATATTCTAATTACAAAGGTAAATAACATACTTCAAGTAATAAGACAGTTATGGAAAGGGGGAAAAAAGAAAAACAAAATTCAATGCATCAGCTCCAATCATGCTGTTCCCCACACAACAGTGAAAATTAAATTTTTCAAGATTTGGAAAATTTTTGTTGTCATTCCTGCCTAATATGTTTAGCTTAAATTGCCTATGTCTATTATTAACCAATGAAACCAAGCAAACCATTTATTCTTTGTCAGATTAAGGGGGCCACTTACACAGTAAACTGAATTTAGACCATAAACCCAGCTTAAGCTTAGCTGGTTATTCTGTAAGAGGACGAACACAGTTTTGGGCCAAGAAAAGCACCATTACCATTTTAGGCTTAACTTTAATAAGTAAGGTGTTAGGAATAATTGGACACTAATATAGTGCAGTGGGCAGTTGAACTATCAATTTTCAAGATTCATTCAAGAGTTTACTGGGTTAAACAAAGCTGAAAGCCAAAAGAATTATCTGGGTCAGTGCGAATAACAGTTTGCACGGTTAAAACTTTGCCAAGTGGGTATCCTATTATAGACCATAATAATCACTTCAAAGATGCCAAACCATGCTATAAAACATGCAGTTTGGATTTAGAGAGTTTGGCACAAATCAAGACTGAAAACAAGCCCATCTACCTTTTCATTCAGCATTCATTTTTCATTGAATGAAAGGATGAAGAAAAAAAAAGTAGTTCTGAAGAGAGCACAAGAAGTTCATTTTTTGAGCTCGACTAACTCTACTTTCACAACTAGAAATGTGAGGTATGGGGAGTGCCAAAAGAATCATGCAGCTAGCATTGGAGGGTATGCACTAGATGGATGTAGAGAGTTCATGGCGAGTGGAGAAGAGGGAACCATTCTTGCTCTTGTTTGTGCTGCATGTGATTGCCACCGCAGCTTCCATCGTCTTGAAGCTGATACTGAAGTTGTTTCTGAGTGCTCTTCATCAACAGGAGCTTAAGCAAATCAACATATATTTGAAGAAACAGAAGGTCTTCATATGATCTTCTTCTATGAACTTACTATTCTATTATCACAAGAGAATGAGAGGTGGCCTTGTTATTTCAGAGCATAAAGCATTATTCTTCCATGTGACTATTGTATGCAAAATCTGAGTCATGTTGATATCAGGTTATCGTAATTATCTTATCCTTCATGTACATGTACTTCCTTTCAGTCACTTATTCATGTGTTCCAATCTAGTGTCTCACCGTAGTAGGCAATGATGGTTGATCAAAGGCATCAATACAAAAACACAATTTTTGACTTAATGCAGATCTAGTAGATCCTTACAGGCTCAAACTAACTACTTCAACAACAACAGCTTTAGGATCTTCCTTTTTCTCTCTTTGAGCGAGTGAAGCGGGGGGATGCATGAAGACGAAAGGGGAGGGTTGACATAAATACACTTTCAGTATCAGAAAGTTGTTTAAAAAAAAATTAAAAGAAAAAAAGAAAGAAAGCAAGTCAACAGCCTAAAATTTTTTGTGATACATTAAAACTCATTGTTGACAAAAAGAAAAAGAACATAAACTCATTCGCTGCCTAGCCTACTCGTCATGGAATACATGAGGATTGGTTTTGCCCCATTTGTTCCATCTAACTAACGGCCACCCAGAATGAAATCTGAGTCACTAACCCATTATCCCCAAAGCGCAGAAACCAGATAAAGGACTATTTTTCACACTCAGCCCTCTCAATTCCAACCCAATCAGCATATGGCTCCACAGTCAGTCCCTTCCTCCTCCATCACCTGTTCAAATGTCTAAAATCCTAGATCTACCCATGCTAATTAATGTGAATGGCTTTGCCCTCTCGCTCTCTCTTTCCAAAAGAGAAAGTGATGTTTTGCGCTTTGCCGTTAGCATATAAGCCGATGCTGAGTGAGACAAAAACCGCTTCCATCTACCGGTTTCCTATTTTCACCGACTTTATCCGATTTTGTTTCAAGGAATTGTTTAGAGCAGTCGGACTGGATAGGCCACAAGTTCCCGCATGAATCAGTCATAATTTCCAGGGTTGCGTGGTTTTAAAAAGCCTAAAGCACATACTAGTGGAAGGATGAATAGAAAAGGTCCATATTCGATGTATGATGTGGGCACTGCATAAGAGTTCCTTCAAAAACATGATATAGATACCTGTAATCATTTTACTGGATAACAGATTTCATATAATTACAGTACTCGAGGGACCACAAAGGTACAACGAACTGTAGCTCTATTCAAGACAAGAAACATCTAAACAAATTTATCTGTCTCAAAATGTCACTTAAATTGCAAATGCAAGAGAATTAAAGGAGGAGGTACTTCACCTTAAGAACACATAACCAGTATTCTCTTGAGAAGACTTCCTACTTTGTGCGGTTATGAAACCCTCCGACTTGCAATGAATATGGCAATGCTCGAGTAAAGAGGTACTGTTCCCAAAAATAAAGTCTACACTTCCTTCAACGTAACAATCCCTTAAATAATGTTTTCCATAGTGCAAATAAAGAGTATCCTGATGGCAAAACACACAAAGACATTAATTCTACTCACTCTTATCTGTATAAATTTAGGACAAGTGAATAACATATATAAGTATACAAAATGATTCGTGCACCCTGCATAGAGTAAATGGTACCTAAATTGATAAGAAACAAAAATACAGAACTGGTAACTACATCCAATCGATATATCGTGTGGAAAAGAAAGCAAGAAGAAATTTCAGCCACGCAGCTTCCTCCAACCAAAAGATTATGTAACTACCCAATCCTATCCTATCTATCCAAGATCAATTGGGGCCTTTACATCTCCAGCATCTGGCTGGTATTGGGTGGTCAGATAAGCACAACCTTACCCTTCATTTTGTGGTGAGATGGTCTTGAGTGAAAGGTATCGACCGCTCAGGTTCATGGCATATAAGAAAGAGAGGACATTTATTGGTGTGATCACTGCGAACAGCCTAAACCTTGTGATGTAGGGGGATTTTATCTATGGTAGCACTGATTACAAAACACCATCTTGCCACAACTAAGAAATACAGGCTAAGGTTAATGAGATGGGTGGTTTAGCCCAATAACCAAGTCACACAAAGTTAGCATGCCACAAACTTCTATGAGTTTCAAATTTGTAGCTAGTGTATCTGTTATAACTATAAGACTGCATTCTACTGCCATATGCAGCTTCATATGCCACAACCACGACAACATTCTAATCAATATGCAGAGATTCTAACACATTTAACAATTGATTTCAAGTTGATAGAAAAAGAAAATACCTGCCACCCAAGGAATCTGCAATTATAAAAAGCGCAACGATCAGCAGTCACTCTAACCGCCACAGCTTGCCCTGAACCCTACAAAAATCATTTCCCACAAAACTCTAAATCATAGTTTCTAACTTTCTATAAACAAATAACAGAAAAGACTCAATCGTGCCCATGACCCCGGAAAACTACACTAATTCCAAGATGGAAACGGTAAGCAATAAGACATATACCTGGGGTGCAGAATTCTCAAAAGTAACATTCTCAGCAATAAAATCTTCCCCTTCCAGTATCACACTCCCACACCCAAAGGTTCCCGTTCCAATTAACCTCGAACTCTGCAGAGTGCACAACAAAATTCAGATTCAATCCACAATAAAATTTCAACAACTAAATAAACAATGCAATATATCTCTAGGTTGCTTACAGACCTCCCTAGACGGTTAGACCCCACAAATACCATGGGCCTCGTACTGGGATTGCATTAGTTATCATCAATAACAGCGAACAAAAAAGGAAAAACCCAAAACTTAAATGCCAATCACCCTCAAGTTTAACACGATTTTCACAGACTAAAAAATTCGAATCCAATTTAAATTATACTTGATAACAGTAATAACTGAACAACCAAAGAAACAACCCAATATGTCAAAATTGCGTACATCTAGACCTTCCTATGATGTACCAATAACGCAGGTAGCATATTGGGTTGTTGTAGCGGTGAGCTCTGCACAATTTTTTTGCAATATGTCAAACAACCTAATTCAGTTTCGGTCACGATAAACTATAGACAAAATACAATACATTTAGGTTAACTACATTTGGACCTACCTAGACCACACTAAAAGCGCGAGGTTCATAATGGGTTGTTGTTGTGTCATAAGTAGTTGCAATCACAATAGCTCAACATCTAACGAAAAATATTCTATATGTCAAGGTTCTGTACATATGGACGTCCATAGACTTACTGATAGAGCAGGGTTCCTAGCTAGTAGTTTGTTGTCATCAGCAGTTCTAATCACAACACTCCAATTCCAAATGTCAAGCTTGGGTACATATTGACCTCGCTAGACCCCACCAACAATTCACGGTTCATATTGGATTGAGGTTCGCGAGTAGCATTTCACAAAAATAATCCGTTAAGTTTTCATCTACCTTATCAGTCAAACTGGCTAAACATACTCAAAAATTCAACAACTACCAAAGTAATTCTGTGTCGATTACGTACATTTTGGATCTCTGTAGACCCTACTGATAAAGCAAGATTCATATTGGATTGTTGTTGTCCTCATCACTTAAATAGTTCCATCAGAATAAAAACAACTATAAAAACAAGTCAACATATCAACTACACAAATTCTTAGAAAATACCGTCTATTTTACGACAAAAGTAGACGAGCTCTCCAGCTTAACTAACTCAAACTTCTTGCAAGCTCAAGTCAAATTAGATGTCTATATCCCTTTATTGGCTAGCATGGCTCATCTATTTTAAGATTACAAAAAAAATGGTATCTCCCAAGACATTATATTTCAACTATAACACAAATTGTTAGAAAAGACCGTCTACTATAGAAATTCTTAAGGTTCATATCATTCATCCATTCGTGTCTATAAAGTCAATAGAGTACAACGTATTTATAGGAGCACATAATACAACTCCTACGAGAAAACTATATCTAGAGTATAACTTCTATTTGGTAAATACCAATATTCTCCTAATCATATTCCTATTATATTCTAGATCTTTACCATGATGGCACATAACATTATTTCATCCTATCTCACATAGTATATTTTGCCATATATCTCCATTATCTACCTTTATCGTAAAACACAAATTATTAGAGAAGACCGTCTACTTTTATTATAAAAGTAAAAGTAGACCATCTCTTTACTGGTTAAATTTTCTTAAGCTCACTATAAGCCCAAATTAGTTGCAGATTTATATGCCTTTATTGGGCCAGCGTGGCTTGGTCTACTTTTATTTAAAGTAGACGGTCTCTTCCAACACTTGTTGATTGTTAAAAGTAGAGGAGCTCCCTACCAAGCTAAATTAACTCATGCTTCCCACGAGTCCAAGTCAAATGAGAGATATATGGTCTCTACGACTAATAATAAGGTTATATTACTGCCCACAATTTAAAACAAACATAAAAAGAAGAGAAATGAAAAAAAAAACCTGGTGGTGTTCAATTTTATTGGCAGTATTATTCCAAGAAAGAACAGTGTGTTCAGGAGACAAGCCAGCAAAAGTAATGAAGTTCTTGGTCTTGGGCACGTAGACAGGCTGTTTATAAACACCGGGTGACAGACGAATGATGGTGCGACACGTGTTCCCCAGTGGGACAGCGTCAACTGCAGCCTGCACAGTGCTGTAGTCTCCACTTCCATCTTGCGCAACTCTTATCACTCTTGCTGTTGCCGCCATTTTTTGTCTCTTCACTCTTTTAGTACCTTAAGGGCGTGTTTGGATTGGGGTATAAATATGGGGGGAGTTGCGGAGAGGTTACGCACCAAATGGGGGATCTGATTCTTCACTCTTTTAGTGTTGTGTTTCTGTCGTTTTTACTGTTTTGTGTGTGTTTTTTTAACCGAAATGGGAATACAAGTTCGGAATTTATTTCCTCATTAAAGTCAAACGTTACTTATTTTGGATTATGTACTGATGATGGTCGATCGGCCTTAATGTAAGTCGTTCTTTTTGCTTAATTTGGCAATCCTAAATCTCATTTTGAAACTAAGAAACCAAAAGATTAAAATCCCCGTGTTGTAAGTTTGGTTCGGAAGAAGAAGATAATAGATATACATCGGATGAAAAGTGAACTCGATGTTGTTCGAGCTGTTTTTACATTCAAGTGATATGAGTCTATTTATAGGTGTTAAGAGTAGAAATTTGTTTATATACTCTTTGATATCTTTCCAAAAAATACGGTGATTTATATCTAGTGGAGCTCATCATTTACAACACGACGAACATACTTAGAGTGCTCAATAGGACATTAGAATTGATAGGGAGATAAGGATCATGACAAAAAGTATTGACCTTATAAGGATCATGACAATGGTGATCTTCATAGTACAAACCAACCCGAAATTTCACCATATACAGTATATAGTGATCTCTAGTAATGGATACTTCGACTAGATGAAAGGGTATAATTAAAGGCACACAAATATTCAAGAGTACTAAGGGAGTCAACCCAAAAAAAATCTACTATGATCAAAGGAAGGTTACACAACCCAGGTTTCAACATAAACAATGGATGATAATCCAACAAAGAAAGCAACTTAAAATACCACAACAATAGAGTGAGAGATAGGAAAATTGTCACCAGAAAAAAGAACTGGTTGTCTGTTGACTAGAGCATGAATGCAAATTCTGATTATCGAATATGAAGAACAAGGTGTTACGAAGGCGCATATCAAATTTAGCTCAATCTGACATTGTTTGACCTTCATACTATCTACTTGATCTCATGTGTGTAGTCCAGAATTCGAAGAGTGAGCTTGCGACTTTTCCTCTCAAATTTACTATATTTGCGTGTAGAATGACCGAGTGACTTCCAAAAAAATATATGAGTTGCGTTTTCAATGATTCAGCTCCTATAATAAGCTCAAAAAACTATATGGCCCAAGAGCCACACAGGCTGCCCCAAACACAAATGACAAATAAAGGAGTTTCTTCACATAGCGGTGACAACAATTTTTGCTATAGTACGACAAGTATCAAAAATTTTGTTTGGGAGTGCCTTAGTTAATATATCTGAACCATTATCATCGATATGGATCTTCTCAAACTCAAGAAATTTAATATCTGGATCATCTTGTATCAAATGATATCTAACTTCAATGTGCTTCGACTTAGCATACCTATCCTGTGAAATTTTATGTTGACAAAGAAATCGCTTCATCTAAAGCAAATCCTTACATGCTTCTACTGTAGCGATGTATTCATACTCGGTCATACATAATGCCACATAGTTCTAGAGGCTAGATTACCATGACGCAACCCCTTTGGCAAAAGTGATCATGCAAGTAACCAAAGCCGGACTTTCTGGAATCAATGTCACCAGCCCCATATCATAATTTGAATAAGCAACATGAACAGGTCTGTCACTTCCAAAACCAAGCTTCAAGTTAGTTGTGTCCTTAAGATACCTCATAAACCACTTCAATGCATTCTCATGCTCCTTACCTAGATTAGAAAGAAATTTTCAAACAACTTCAACCGCATGAGCTATATCCAGTCTAGTAAATGACAAGCTACACATGACTGAAGCATAAGGATCACTATGCATAACGTGTGCATGTTTCTGCTCGAAAAGAGACAAACTCTACTTCAAACTTAATTTGAAGTGCATGAGTGTACATATAGGTGTAGATTTATCCATTATGAACTGTTGCAATAGCTATTATACATATGCTTCCAGTGATAACCATAGCCCCTTTGTCTATCGCAAATCAATTATTCTCATACCCAAAATATGCCTTCCAAGTAAAATATCTTTCATTGCAAAAGTCTTAGACATATCTTCTTAAAGCTTCCTAACCATATTAGGGCCAACAATAAGCATATCATCAACGTAAAATAGCATATGATTATGTAGAGAATCTCTTCAAAAAGCCATATTAGGGCCAACTATGAGAATCTCGTGTTGCATCCTGAGAAGCGCTTTTGGTTAACGTCGTTAGCTAATGTCATTGCCCTTTGTAAGATCAGACACCATCAAGGCTCTTCGTAGCCGATCAAAAGCTTGTGTACTTAATAGCAAAACAAATATAGCACCATGATAAATTGCAGCTCAAAAATATGTAACTCAAAAATCGTTCCATCTTATCCAATGAGCAACCATAGTTATCACGAGAAGAAATGTGATTGGACCAAGTAAATATATTGGTGGAGGTCTCTCAACATACATTTGAAAGTACATAGCCACGTAATTATCACCAGGAACCAAAAAGTATAAGAAAAGGTCAATGGTTGCTAACTCTTCTAGATCATGCCCCTACGTAGTGGTTCTCGAACGTTTAAAAAAAACAATCTTGTAGGATCGCGTAAACGAGGTTGTTCACACGATGAAATTCATTTTCAATCCATTGATTTTGGGTTTGGGGATCTAGTTTGAGTCAGTTTGGGTAAAGGTCATGTTTCATATTGAATTAACTTTCATATCAATATAAGTCAAGTTCGGGTATAACAATCCTATCAATAGTATCATAATACAACCCAATAAGATAAAGTATACCCTATGAACCCATATTATACTCAGCTAAGTCCAAAAACGAAACTTCTTATATAAATGTCGGATGAGATCTGTTACAAATAATATCAAATTTCAGTATATTTCGAAGATCTAATCATATAAACTTAAGATGTTCCTTACATCAAATCAGTTTAGGTTATCTTCATTCGGTCAAATATTGGTTAAAATCAATTTTTTTTTTTTTGTTTTCACTCGGGACGGTAGTGGATATAGGTCTAACCATACCATACCTATCTACATTTTCATAACCATACCCGCCCAACCACTACCCACCACGGGTAGAGATTTTATATCCATAGGTGGGTACAAAATCAAAACCGTACCCGCCCCACCACCCGCGGGTACCCGTCAATCGCCTCACCCGACCTAATACTCAGCCATTAAAATGGTACATATTCGAAATGTACCCTTTACTTTTTTTAGAACGTACCCTTTAGTTATATAATAATAACTTTTCTATTTTAGGTATTCATATAGTAACTACAAGTTTACAAGT
>CAAKMY010108773.1:0-20807 GCA_901111285.1 Corrigiola litoralis | reverse complement strand
ATATCATATATTTCATATTGAGATATATTTTAAGAATACATTTATTTTTATAATATTAAATAATGGTCAAAGTAATGCCTTAAAGACTATAAAAAGTCAAAGGAAAATAACAAAGCTGAATAAAGAAAGTACGATTTTAAGGCTGGACTTTTGGACTTGATGCCCGAACTCGGCCCAAAATCGGGCCGGACAATTTTGATCAGCTCTAATATCATTTCATTTCAAGGTTGATATGTGAAAATAATGACATTATTGTGCTAGATGGGCAAGTCTTATGTCTGGACACTCCTGTCTTAATAGGCGTTACTAACAAGTGGTTTTGGTACTTCTGTAGTGCCGTGTGCTAATCTTGTTTGTCCTCTTTACTGTAAACTCTATGAACTCTCATAAGTCAATAACTACATTATTTCTTGAAACCCATAAAATCTCCAGCATTATAATCTGAAAAGTTGACAAATTTCCATAGAAAAAGAGAGAAATGTTGTTGAATTTGCCACTCAAACAATCCACTATACTTGCACTTCCACCATTAAAGTTAGCACATAATCATCATGGGGTTTGCAGATTAAAATGCTGTGCAAATGACTCTACTGAGACCAACAAGTTCCCCTTCAAAATCCCACTTAAATTGCGCAATACCAAGTGGAATTTTAGTGACATTGATCCTGGTTAGTCTTGCTTTTTGCCCATGTGGGTTTGGTTTCTTAAAGTTTTCATTTTTATGCTTTTTGGTGGTCTGAAAGTTACATAATTTGAGATTTTTAGTATATTTTGGTTAATGGGTATTTGTTAGTTGCAACACTTTAGTAGAATTTAATGCTTAAGTTAGTGGAATTGTTTTCTTTTTGCCCATATAAGTTGGTTTCTTCAAGTTTTCATTTTTATGCTTTTTGGTGGTCTGGAAGCTACATAATTTGAGATTTTTGGTTAATGGCTAGTATTTGTTAGTTGTAACACTTTTGTAGAAAATTCATGCTAAAGAATAGTAGTGGTATTGTTTACTTTTTGCCCATATAATTTTGTTTCTTTAAGTTTTGATTTTTATGATGATTGATTTTTTTTTTATTGGTCTGAAATACGCGCACAAAGTCGTTGATAAGAATCGAACCCACAGCCTCATGATTGGACTGAGAGAGCTCTACACTTTAGCTAGTTCTTTTCTTTATGATAAATGATGTAAGAATATGGTATGAACCTACATAATTTGAGTTATTGGTTATAATTTACCTTATGTTCGGAGTATCTGTGTATGTGTAATGAATGATTTTTGTTATGTAGTTTGTCTGGCATACTCAGAATTTAAGCTATTAGCTATAAATTGTTGTTGGGCCCTTGTTAGTTGTGTAACACTCTGAAAAGAAAACTGATGTGAAGGGCTGAGGACAGTGGAATAGTTTTCTTAGTTAGGCTTGGAGGTGAATTAATGACATGCAAATGATGTAAGTTGATAAGGATTAAAGTTACATTATGAAGGTTTAGGCAACTTGAACAGGTTGAGCTCCTCGGGGTTATAACTTAGAAGTGTTAATTAAGTTTGCGAGACTGTTAAGACATGGTGGAAATTTGCTGTCCTAGGAGAGGGAAATGACATGTAAGGTGATAAGAATCGAAATTCCAATATGTGGTGAGTACTGAGGTTGACAATGTTAAGCTCTCTGAGGTTTAGAGAGTAAGCAGTTCCTTGCAAGAGTCTTGAGTGCTATAGTAGGAAAAGCCAGGGAGGTCTACTGATAATATCTCAAAAATTCTGGAAGAACTCCTTGGTAAACCATCGGGTTTTGGGGTTTTGTTTGTATCCATAGCAAAGATTGCATTGTCAATTTGCCACCTAATGACTTCTTGGTTTGTCATTTTTTTTAGGTAATCTTTGGAGAAATGAACTGGCCCCACAGAAGCATCTAGTTTACTTATGTTAGTTTGAAAGGAGACACAGTTTGAAAAGTCCTTCAGTAGATTAAGATAGGTGTTGCTCAAAAAGGAATGAGCTCCTCAAAAAGGTTATGAGGTGGTATTTAAGTTAATTTTCTGCTGGGATTGGGTACTGTCAATACTAATGACGTCCGGGTATTGCTATGAGCCCTAATTTCTGTGTAATGTGTGGGAAGAGTTCTGAAAGTGTCTCTCATCTGTTTTTACAATGTGATTTTTCTCTAGCCATTTTGAATAAGTTGGTTAATATATCGGATGAGCTTTGGGTTTGTCCTGTTACTTTGACATATTTCCATCATATGTGGTTTGCTGGCTTTGGAGGCAGCAAAGAAGTGAAGTTGCTTTGGAGGTGTGCTAGACTGTCAGTTTTATGGTGTATTTGGCTTGAGCGAAATGCTCGTATATATACGAGCAGAGCTCAACCGTCAACTATATATGGGGGCGGGCTGTTTCTGTAGATTCCCTTGGGCAAAGGCCCGGGGTGATTTCGGTGAGGTGCCAATTATGGATGTTCAAAGGAATTGGACACATTTGTAATTTCTCTATCTGTTAGGACTTCTTGTACTCTATAGATCTTTTCTCGAATAATAATATTTTGTTTTTCAAGTAAAAAAATAAGTACATTCAGATAGTCTTTAGGTTGACTTTGCTCAGTTGCTCGTGGGACTATTTTGAGGGCTATTATATAAACTTGTGTAAATCTTGATCTGTGTGAATCCGTGTTGCATTTGCTTTTGTTTGGAAACGCGTAGGGTATCTATCCACTCCCAACATGTCAAACATCGGTGAAGCAAACACATCAAAGGAACACTATTGCCTGCAAGGCTGCCACTAGTCGTTTTGCCTTCACATAGTCATCAATTAAATTTTCTACTGAAGGAGGGAATTCGTATACTCCTAGGACATTATCCTAGAATCTTGGCATTCAATTTAGGCATGTAGATTTACTGCTACATAATACATATACATTCTCCTAAATGGTATTGATTTTCCGAATTAGAGAAATCTGTAGGACTTCATCCAAGAAAATGGTAGAGACCTCTTATCTTGAAACCTACCTGAGTAAATGAAAGTCTAAATGGATTGAACGATATTATGCAGTTTTTGACACACTTTAGAACTTTGTGGACAAGATTAGGAACTAATGACCTGTGGCTAATTTTGACATTTCCTCCCTTGCTAGATGCTGTGAAGAAAAGTTTGAACTCGTTGCTATCAAGGACCCACAGTTTTATAAATGAAGTAACTTCTCCTTTGGTGAAAACTGGAAAGCCTGATAGCAGCAATGATGTCGACTCTTATGACCTTGAGGAAATATTTGTTGGAGAACAGACAATCCAAAGCGATATGCCCCGTGGAAAGCTTTCTATAGCTGCCATCGTCTCAATTGAACAATTCAGTCGGTAAAGCATTTTCGATCTTGTTTCCTTACTAGATTCAAGCTAAACAACATTTACGTTCAAATGCATATTTTATGTAGACCCTGAACTATTTTAGGAGGAATATGTTATGACGAGATCCCCTTACCAAGAAGTCAAGTAATCCGAAAATGGAAATGTAGGGTCCCTATATCTTTTTTTTGTTGCATGCCAACTTGTGTTCTGCTCATGACACCTAGACAACTGCTTATTGGTGTTCACCTTGCATGAGAAATAAAGCGATCATATTTTATGTGTGTGCATATGTGTATGTATGTGCATCGAAGTATCTGCCAAGAAACCGCAAGCTACGGTTTAAGTATAACTTATTCAGATGGGTCTCTTTGAACCTTTTTGGGAAAATCTCAACGGAAATGGTCTTGGGTCCTTTGAGAAGATAAGTTGTTTGTTTGTCCTCTGCCCTCTGGTATACCGTCGAGTGTTGGACCTTGAGTTAGACATGCGGTCCTGAGCGTATGATACTTTGGTGATGCTCCTTTCTCTGTTTCTTTGTGCAGCAGCACAATGCTCAAGGAGGATGATATTTTCTATGGGCTTCCTTTTTTTTTTTTTTTTTTTTTTTTCCGCCTGGTAGTGTCTCCAATATCTAGTACAAAATTGTTGGAAGGTTTTTTGAAGATATATTGCCTCTTGTTTTAAGTTGTAGACTTAGCTTCTACATACGTGGTCTTCTTGTTCTTGTGGTTGATCTTTCTGGAGATTAATGGCTCATATATTGACTCCTAACTTTTTCTGCATCTTGAGAACGTCCAAGACCTTAAGGCTCTGAAGGTCGCAGGATTTAAACGTAATCCGCTCAAGGAACGAATTTGGTTAGATCAATGTCCACCTGTTCAGTTGGTTCTTTGATACATCTAGGTGATCTTTCTTGATGAAGTAAATACTGTGGCTTCATTTCACTAAAATCTGAGTGATGCTCAGTATCTATAGTTCTGTACAAGGTTAGCTGTAGATTATCATCGGCTGTGATATTTTTTTACATTCCCTGTGGAGGAAGTGGGCATGAGCCTAAGGGTTTGAGCGTCTGACTGCATGGTGTGTTAAAACATTTCATTTGTGGCAAAGTTGCTTTGGCATTCCCCTTTTGTGGCCTGAATCCCTTTTGTGCAGAGTTAAGAAGAATAAGAATGATCTTTTGTAATGGGTGAAATGTTTTGGCTGGACCAATGCTAAGCGAGTCTTCCAAAAGTTCGTGTCACAGGTCTTTTTAAATTTCTCTCCCTTAGTTAAATCCAAAAGGGGTTATATGGGAGAAAGTCGTTATTCTGGAGTACTTTTTCTGTTCTCGGTTATTGAAGAACAATATGTTGATTACCTTAGAGAAAATTATACACTGGTCAGTCTCTACAAGAGCATAGATACATTTTCATCTTCCCTGTCATATATTAACAAACCTGTGGGCGCGTTGACTTAAAAGAAGGCAAAATGCTACGAAGCTATGATGGTTTTTGCAATAATTTTGGTTTTCAGTGTGGAGGTTGGTGCTAAATTTTCAAAGCTGATCTCTCAAGTGTCTTTGGTTGATTCAGGGATATGAGGATATCTTACTTGCCTGAAAGTACTTCGAGTTTCTGGTGATGGGTGCTTAGAGTGATAGGTGCACTGCAAGATTGAGGAAGATTGTTGCTCTTGATACTAATTTCTTGTATCTCAATTCTTTACTGATCCTTCTGGTTTCTTTATGAGTTCTCTGTTTTTGTACATCATTTAATGCACTTCCTGTTATGACTTATGATGAGCCTTGAGAGTTGTGCCTCATGAAATACTAGGGCAGTTATTGCTCCTTTATCAAGGAGAAGATCAATATGACCTATGAGAAAAATGTACTTACTTGTGGTCCTTTCTCGTGGAATTTTCTCGAGGAATATGTTTATATTCACAATTCCATAGAAAGTTAAATTTGTTGATAATGATCTAGGTGGATTTGGTTAGTTTGTGTGTTTAAGCATGTGCATATGTCGTGCAGGATGAATGGGTTGACTGGCCAAAAGATGCATAAACTATTTGGATCTCTTGTGCCCAAATCCGTGTACAATGAAGCCCGTAATTTGGTGGAGTACTGCTGCTTTAAGTTTTTGTCAAGGGATAACTCTGATTTTCATCCTTGCCTTCAGGTTTGTTTTCTTAAGATTTCTTATGTAATGAATGTTGTTTGACTTGTGCATCATTTCTTTGATGCTTTTGTTTTGGACTGAGAACATTCTGGGTAGATCTTCCTTTTGGACTCTGCACTAAGATTAGGTTTTATTGTTATTTCAGGCTCACTCTCTTTCTTCAGGTTTTATAACCTTTTTCGTCTCCATGCTTTCTGCTTTTATAACTTTCATTTATATCTCTGAATTTGCTTTTGTCCGACCTCTTTTTTTTTTTTTTTTTTTTTTAATCTCTCACTGTTTAGTTAAACATGGATGTAGGGCAGCAAATATGGTCTTTGTTTTGATTCTAGAATTCTTATATTTGCCGATTTTGGAAGCTCTCCAGCAGCAGAAGGGCCTTTTAGAAAGAGATCCTCCTTGTTGTTTATCCATCATTTTATGCTGTTACTTTTATCTCTACTTTCAGCTTTATATATGCACAATATATCTTTCTGAGACCTCCTTCTGTACAGACCCTCATGAGTCATGACTACCAGGGGGCTGGATGACTGTAGTGCGTCTATACATAAGGTTACATTCGGTTGAAGTAGGGAAAGACTAATGGCACACAAAAGAAAAAGTAGCCGGGAGAGGAATAGATCAAATTCTTGCTGACGAACTTTACTTAATTGATTAGACTCATATATCCCAAATTATCACTCCAGTTGTCGTTGATGATAAATAACTCAAGCACAAATTAATCTTTTAAACAATACCAGAATGATTCTGTCAATCCCTAGACCTAAAATCTAAGAAACTAGATGTAATTAAAAGTCAGTTTTATATATACAATCCTTTCTAGGGATCAACTCAACACTAAATAAAAACACTAGTTACTAGTTATAATATAAATAATAACAATAGAAATCATTAGACTAGAAATAACATAATTAAAAATAAGGAAAGGGAGAAGAGAAAACTTAGTCTTAAATTAATGGAGTCATGAATAGAGAGAGGCCAAAAGTCTTGGCTGTTTAAAGTACAATGCGTCCTCCTCATTAAAGCTAGCCAAGATCATATGTATACTGGCTCTCTTATATTCCGTACAAAGAATGCTAAATCAAACTAATACTAGAATCACTTCATAGCCTCATGATCTGAGATGATATCAATCTGCCCAAAAGGTGCACATTGTTCCTTGCTAGGAAAAGTCACACTGTCTTCATGCATATGTCACCACTTCTCACTAGTCCATCGTGGCTGGTGGGGACTATCATAAGGGTAGTGCTAAATAATACTACTCCGGAGTATTAGTATCATGTGACGGTTTGAACTGTAAATTTAACTGTGAAGTCATAATTTTCTGGGATAAAAGTATAAAACTAGTTGTAGAGAATGTGAGATAGAGTAGCTTCACGAGTGTGTCAATATATGGGGTTTTCCGAGCTTTCTCTTTCAGTGATGTAAGCATGAGTCTCGTGCTATACGCCACCTATTGTCTTTACAAGGACTTCTTTGATCTCTTGTCTTATACTACTATTTCCAACTCCGGCTGTGGGTTGTGCATTAGTACACCGAGATAAAATTCAGAATTTGATCTGATGCTCTTTTTGTATTTTATTTCCCCAGGATCGTGCTTTCCAGAGGCTGATTTTCATTACTATGCTTGCTTGGGAGAAACCTTACAGGCCGAGAGACAACTCATCTCACAATGGCTTTGAAGAGGCATCCTTAAAGGTTTGATTTGTGATATAGTATCATTCTCAAATTGTTATCTGATTTCTTCTAGCTTTGGGAATAAGTTGTGATGTGGAGAGTGGAGACCACCTTCTGTTTTCCCTTTTCATTTTGGCATAGACTGAAAAGTGTTGGGTAGGGCATACGAATCTGTGTTGATCTTCACCAGATGTTACCATTGGCCACACCTCTTAATCTTTGTACAGCAAATGCCCTCCCGAGCGTGATCAAATGGGAAACTTCTTATGGCTCTATTCCACCACAATCTGGAGGGGTTGATCCACATCATGCCTGGACCCACTAGACGACAGGAGCCGGGCAGCCGGCATGTGGATATCCTTTTGTTCTTCTCTCCAGAAGCAGTGGCTTAAATCCTTAAGAGTTAGATGTGAACCTGTGGATTAGGTTAATTATACCCCATTCCAGAGTGATTTTGCTAGTTGGATATAGTACAAAACTTAACTTCTGTAAAATATACCCAGGTGCTAAATGGCATAATTATATGTGCTTTGCTAGGATAGTTCATAAGATATACCTATAAGTGGGAAATCATAGTACGAAGCACGTTATTTGTGTTAAATGTTTTGAGCAAAGGGCTGTACCGTATCCTGGTTCAATTCTTGATGCAAAGGAAATTTGAGCAGTAACTTATGTGGGGAATATGAGTGTTTTGAGCCTGTTATTGTCCTCCCAACCTGCTGCTGACTTGCTCCGGTTTGGCTTTGGTATCACTTTTTCTGTTTTGTTAAGTTGATCGTTAAGTTTTCTTGTTGGTGTTGATTCGGTTCCAATATCTGGCTGATTTCTTATCCAGGTTCTCTGTTATTCTACTCTGTACATGCTGATTTTGGATTTCATAATGTCATGTCTAAGGGATTGTGGATTTCTGGGCTATTTTTGAGAAAAAATGTCTGCTCAAGTTAGATACTTGGGCTGTTGGAGAGGACTAAGACTAGGAGATTTAACTGACATAAATGTTCACGTGGTGTTTGTGGTTAGAGGATACTTGAAACATGATAATGTTTCTCTGTTGGAATGGGTAGTACTCATATTATATCAGCGCTGTTTGACAATTTCAATTTACCAATCACACGAGATGGTCAGAAATTTGCAGTGATTCGTTATCTTCATGCTTTTTTTTTTAAGGGGCGACATCTGTTGTCAGTCCTCTCATGTGTACTGATGCATGTCCTAAAATTTGCTATGCTTTGTTTTTTTCTGAATTGAATGAATACATAGAGGTCACAGAACCCGGTGAAACTCACTAATGGTTCAATGTTGCGTAGCATTTACTGGCTTTATTGTGTGCTTCCCACACATCTGTAAAAAATAATTCCACCATTACTCTCATGTAGAGGCATGAAATAATTGCAAAAATGTATCTACCGGAAGCACTCTTTTCCGGTTTATCTCTCATGAAGTCTATGTATGCTACTTGCCCATGAACCAAGATTATGCAGTCACAATGACCAGTTGTTTTCTTGGGATCAGCCTACCTGCTCCGCTGACAAACTGCTGCTGCTTGAAGAAGTGTTAGTGCTGGTAGCATGCTTGCATCATGCAAACTGGTGAAAAACCTAGTTGGTCTGAACTCCTTAGATACATTTTGCATGTAGTCGTGTTTGTTTTTCACTCACCTTCTTTTTCGTGTGGATATCACTCTTCTTAAGTGGTTGATGATACCATTTGACCATGTTTTCAAAATTTGTTCGAGGGTTTTAATTCAAAAGGATATTCAAAAATCATAAAGAAAGGGGAAATAGTTTTCCTCAGGGTGTTGGACAGCCTTTTACGTATGTTGTTGAGAGCATGATGTGCCATTTTTTTGCTTTTTTTTTTAATTTATTATTATTGTCATGATGGAGACCTTCCATTCTGTTTCTGATCACTGTGTATATTTACAGTTTAAATCCCGGGTTAAATTTCTTATGCTTTTGTGTAGAGGAGGCTTGTGGGGGAAGAAGCTTTTGTTCGTATTGCACCTGCTGTATCTGGTGTTGCTGACCAAACAACTGTGCATAATCTCTACAAGGCTCTGGCCGGTGATAAAGGAGGAATCTCTTTCAGCATATGGTCCTTGTACATTGAGGGACTTCTGAAGTGAGCATCTTATTTGCAGTTGGATCTTTTATGTGGTTTATGACGTGAGCCACATTGTTCACATTGGAAGTAGAGCCAAATGATAGATGTGTCTCTGTTCTTGGTTGGGAGGTGGATGTAATGAGTCAAATATTAGAGTTTCTAGTTTTGGGGAAAGCTTCAATGTTATTTTTTGAACGGCTTTCTTAGGTGAGTGTAAGTTTAGCAGTGATAGTGGTAGAGGTACGGATACTAGTGAGGTACCCTTAGATGTTAAGGTTATTCATATGAGTAACTTTCTGTTATGTGGGTTCTATAAATTCAAAAAGATGAGGAATTAGAAGGAGATGTATCTCATAGAGGCAAGGCAGGTTGGTAAAAGTGGAGAAGCGCTAGTGGATTGTTATGTGATTTGGGTTTGCTTTTGAGACTAAAAGGAAACTTATACATCGGTTTGGGCATGTGAAGAGAAGACTGTGTGATTCACTTGTTAGCAGGATTAAGGGATGGTTAATTGAAAATGTAGTGAGGGGAAGATGGAGACTAAGACGACGTGGGTAAGAGTTATTGAGAGTGATATGAGACTTCTTGGGCTTAATGAGAGAGTATGACTTTGTATAGGGCTAAGTGGAGAGAGGGAAATTATCTTAATGAGTGAGCCTAGTCACTTCTATTTTAAAACTTCTTTGTAACTATGTTTCGAAAATAAATTTTATAGAACTTTTTCTTCTATGGAATTGTTTTAAAACATTGACTATTCATAATGGCGATTGATATCCCAAGTTTATTAGGGGCTTTGGTGTTGTATTTTTCTGAGATAAGGTGAATTTTCAATTATCTAAGACGTAAGGAACAAGAGTTGGAAGGCTCTTGAAAATAATTGAGAACGTGAATATGTAAACAATCAAAGGAACGCGAGTATGTAAACAGTCGAAGGACAATTGTGGATCCTCCCCAAAAATAACTTAGGCGACGATGAATTTGAATAAGGTTAAGTGCAGAATGGAGAGTGGAGAGAGGATTGAGGAAATTTATGTTGATGAGGGTGCTTAATCACTTTATTGTGGAAGCTATATGTTTTTCTTTTGGCAGTTTTTTCTTAAAAAAATTTATGTTTAAACTTGTTTCTAAAAATTTGATCATTCCCAATGACGTTCATGTTACTTGATGCCAAATTATTATGGGACTAAGGCATTGTTGTTTACATTTCTGTACTGTACTTGTTGTAATAGTTACTCTACTTTTTGTTTGGGGCCTTCGGCAAGGAGGCTGATGAACTCATGAACATGCTTTCAAAGGCAAGTTAAAACTTTTTAAAAAATGAAGTTGTGGTTTATGTATTTTGAAATCAACCAAGGCTTTCTCCCATGTATCCCAAGTCTAGTCTAGGAAACAAGAAGGGAAATTAAAGAAACAGTTAAAACTATAAGTAGACCTGGCAAGTAGGTCAGTCGAAGAAGTTTGGATTGGGTTAGTTATAATTTTTGATCAACTTTGGATCCGGTCAGATGAATTGGGGTTCGGGCCTAGTTTGATTTGCTATCTTTCAAGTTAAAGTGGGTACGAGTTGATTCAATTTATGGCTGTGTCAATTATTGGGTTACTGATCTCCAGGCTTCAAGTTGATTTCGGATCTTTATTACTTCAGAATGAATGATTAAGGTCTGCACTTAACCAATCAATGTCTGGATATATTATTATCGAATTAGCTCAATTAAGATGGAGTTAGACAAGTAGTATAAATGTAGGATAGTGGACTGTATTATTCCCATTGAAGGAATAAATCTTACTTGTTTTCTTTCTTAATCTTTTAGTATTTGCGCTATCTATGAAATTTGAATTGGTTCTCCAGATCATGGTTCAAGATAACAAGTTATTAATAAGAGACATGTAGAATTTTTAATAAGAAGTATAAAATTCAAAATTATGAAAAGGTTGTGTAATTTTGGGTCTTATAAGGCTGCGTCAAACTTCAATCTTGGTTAGGTTGGTCGGGTCACCATTGGTCTAGATAACTTCGGTCAGTTTCGGATTGGATCGGGTCATCTCAGGTTTGTTGTCATGTTCGAATTATTGTATTCGGGTCAAAAGTCTGGTCTTGGGTCGGGTATTCCAGTCCAGGTCTGATTTGCCAGGTCTAAATTCTTGAGGAACGTGGTTATATACAAGTTTTACCCAATAGGATTTGATCTTATATTTTTCTTTTGCCTATGATGTGAGGATTACTTGTCCTCTAGTTGTAAATTGGACTTGTTTTCTATTTGTTAGTATGACTTTGTACGCTGCTAGGAAGATTCGTGTCATACGTGGCATTTGATTCTTGTTTTTTGCCGTATTAATATTCAATTTTATCTAGGTGTGGTATATCTTAATGTTAGTTTCTGGAAATAAATATTGATTTTCAGGTATAATCCTACTGAGATGTTCACTTGGTGGCTTATGGCTTTGTGTGCTTATTATTGATGTAGAGTGCACAATGAAAGGAATTCTTCTGAGATTCATGTCCTTCTACAACTTCCACCAGAGCAGGTATTGTGTGTGGGTTCTAGCAGGAAGCAGCCTGTTTTAAAATGGGACAACAACATGGCATGGCCGGGGAAACTAATTTTGACAGATAGAGCCCTATATTTCGAGGTATGTTTAATTGTAAATTCTAGTATAAACAATTGCTTTCTAGTACTTCAAGCAATGCTATAAATCTGTTGAAGTTAAGAATTTTCCTTTAAGGACTATCTGGTAATCAACCTGCCTCAGAAACTTGTCCCCTTTTTTTTTTATGCAATTCTGCTCCTCTATAGGTTGAGAAAGCAGTCTATGCCCTACAACAAAAACTTGAGTATATGACTCATTGTTAACTTCTCCTCTGTATCGTTGGTTGACAAAGCAGTGTATTCCCTATAACAGTAACTGTCTGCTTGTATCGCTATAACATATTTCCTTTAGCATCTTGCCTTCAGTTGCCTTTTCTTCTTATTTTATATGCTGAGTATGATTCATCGTTAGCTTCTGTGCATAGAGTATGCATAGAGTATTTGGCTAATTCTGTAAAATTAATAATAAAATAATAATAGCCATGAGGTTACAATTGAAATAACCACTTGCCATTCTGGCTAACCTGACAAAGAAACGGTCTCTGACATGCTGAGCTGTTTTATGAGTTATGCTGATACCAATTTTTTTGGTTCCCTCCTAAATTATAGGTTCCGGGAAGGAATGACATCATATCCCACCATAAAAGTAGATGTTGGGGCATGTGGCAAAAAGAATAGAGAATAGTTGCTGCTTGCCCAAGTTTCTTTCCAGAATTTAATTTGATCTTAAATTGCACGGAAGCTCCGCAACGTGTATGTCATGTGTCTTGCAAACATATTTGATACATGTTTATCCTAGTCAGTTTATCCCGCAGTTGGAAGCATTTCTTTCAGTGTCAAGGTACAAATCTACGAGCTGCAAAAGTCTTGCAGGATGGGTGATAAAGATTAAGCTGGCTAATAACATGCGAAAGCAATAAGTCAAGATTATTAGGTTTGCGTGAGGGGAGTTAGGCTTGTACAAGACTCTAGGCTGATTTTCTGACCATGAGGTTTTTGGGCTGTGGGAGTAAGGAGGGGAAGTTGCTTTAAAAGTGTATTTTTGCTATTTTGTGGTGTATATGGACTGTCCCGGAAACCCGTATATTTTCGGGTGTTTTAGTCCTCTAGATTACGTTTGAGGCCAGGTAATTCATTTAGCTTCTTTATGGGCTTAGGCTGCGGGGGCTTTCAAGGGGCTCCCAATTACGTGTTAAGAGCAAAATTGGGCTATCGTGTAATATGTGCTTGCAAATCTTGGAGGACTCCTTGTCCTCTAATGCTTTTTTCCTTCTTTTTCAATAAAATTTACTTATCAAAATAGAAAAGAACTACTCAAAGAATAAAATTTGAAATAGGGAAATAAAGAATCTGTCAGGGAATAACTATGAAGTCCATGGCCTCAAAAACTGGCCTCTTAGTAGGATTCGACGTGTAACTTTCTGTTTCCCCTTCCCCTCTTTTTTTTTTTTTTTGATACAGTTTGTGCTTTTCTTGTACTGTGTTCTTCCATTCTTATCTAATAATTGGTCTTTCTTATCTTTGTAAAAGACAAAAAGGAATTTTATAGTTGCACGGTGGCTTGCTTGCTACTTTATAGCATCAACCTTTTAAGGTTGTAGGAATTGATTGAACTTGTCCTGTTTCAAAGCACATACAGTTTTTCCCCAGATGAGTATTTGTAGGTGTTACGGGCAGAAAATTTCCCGTGTTCAGTTTCTGTCACCATCTTGTGGGTGCTATGGTTGAACAATGACTGCTCTGTTAGGATCAGGTTTCTTACCATGTTTTTTTGGGGGGGATAGTACACTTTCTCTAGCTTCCCTTTTGCACATGCTGTGGAAAGTTTGTGGCATACCTGTCTCATACGTGTGATCAGATATCATTTTATTTTCTACCCTAATAATCTTGCTCTTCCATCCCATGAACGTTTTTTCCTCAACTAGGAATATGCTATATCTGTAAGTAAGGGGACTATCAAATAGCTTTTATTGACTGTAAAGGGAAATTACCCATGGGAATCAGAAATGGCTGGCAATGCCTCTTACTCTTGTAGTCACCCTTAATGTAATCTGACAAAATGGTGTTACAAAAGGTGGGGATCTCACTACATGTCTCATTGACTGACAGGCCCTCCTACAAAAGTCACCCTACTGTTCTCATATTTTTTCGGTTGAAGTTTGTTAGTTGAAGAAGTGGTCTATAGGCAAAAACATTTATCTAGGAGTCTCCCCTTTCCAGTGTAATGCCAGCAGCTTCTCTCTCATGAGTCAGGAGAATACCAATGGGAGCTATCCTCCACATAAACTTGCTACTTGGTTGATTAGTGGGTTTGCAATTCGATGCTAAATTGGAACATAATTGAATGGGAGAGTAGGGAATAAACATTAACTTTTACAAGTGTATGACGTATCTTTTGGCTTCATCACTGTAATATTACCAGAAACTTCATTGTAGTTTTGGAGACTTGAAAACTTAATTTTGTTCCAAATCTTTTTTTGTCTGAAAGTCGAGTGTGGCAAGGGGACTCATGATCTGACCTAAGAAATCTTTCGTGGGGACTATTGGTCTACCTTACCATACTTAAAGTCATGTGTTTATCAACCTTTAGTCCAGGCAGTAAATCCTCTTTGCTTCACCTGTCCTTTATCGATCTTTTTTGTAAACCTGAAACAAAAAGGGACTGTTCGGTATTGGTAATGGTTTTCAGTATTAGATTTACTTTCCGAAACAAAAAGCGTTCGGCAAAAGCGTTATCAAAATAAAATTTCTGGTCATTTTCTAAAACTGTAAACGAAAACAAGGATATATCAAAAAGTTGTTTCTAATGTTTTGTTTCTAAAACATACTAGTGGGCCTCCCTCAATCTCTGTCCTCCGCCTACTTGTTTCTCCATCCATAATCTTATGAACACAACACACCTCTCATCTGAGATACATTCGTTGCTACTACTTACATGGCTAGCTCATCGTCCTCCATATGCCATCACAATGTTGTCTATGAACCCAATAACTAGACTCTTAGGTGCTCGAACCTTTTCTTGATCTGACCTTAGTTGTAAAAGGCGCAAGTGGCCTTTGGAGCCTAGGTGAAGGCGCACCTAAATTGCTAAAAACCACAAAATTAAATAAAAAACCAAAAAAAACCCTATAACACCAACCCATAAAAGCTACAAAGTACTAAGTTAATCAGAGAATGATAGAAGAGAGAGAAGATAAAAAGAAAAGAAAAGATAAAACCAAAAAACCAATTAAGCAGCCGAAAAATTACAGATCTACAAAAAAGGGATGGTATTTTAGAAAAACGGAGTCCGGAATCGGACTTGGAGGCCCATTTCCGGTCGGTAAACTATTTTTTTCGCCGGAAAAAGCCTCTGGCCACCGGTCAACGACCCCTCCTAGTCCGATCCTGCGCTCTGTTTTTCCAAAATCCCATGCGTTTTTCGTAAATCTGTGATTTTCCACCCCGAGCACCTTAAAGCGCAAGAAGCTCGCGCTTTGCGCCTTGGGCCGAGGCGCGCGCCTCAAGCCGCCTCTGCCTCGCTTTTTGATTTCGCCTTCGCTCAGCCTATAAAAGCGAAGAGGCTGCGCGCTTTAAGCGCGCTTTTTACAACTAAGGATCTGACCACCAAAGGTCGAGGCTCCAGCATGCAACTATCCGGAGAACACAAGGTGGGTTTATCCATTTTTCTTAATTTTTGTGGACGTGCAGCCGTGATGGATTTTCGGCCTGTCACCAGTACAAATTTTCTGGTGGGTGGAATTAAATTGTCAAGTTACCCACTTTATCTCTCTCCTCTAAATGGAGATGATATCTACAACGTTTTGTAGATTGATTCGTCATGCCATTTATTCTAGCTAAATTATCAGTACTTATAGAATCACATTGAAGTTTGCTTTTGATTTAAAGTTTACAAGCTAGCATCGGAAAGCTGGGAAGTATGGTGGTTACGGTCTGAAGAGGTTGTGGAAGCTCAAATCATAACATAGTGGTGGATCAGTGGTAGAAAGTAGAAAGAGGATGGGGGAAAGGGAGAAGTACAGTAGGACTTGTAATATCTGAGAGTAAGAGATGGGCTTAGCGAGAAACGAGAGCAATAAGATTGTCAGAGCTTTGATAATGACTTTTATAAGATGGAAATATCAAATCTAAACAAAGTGCAGTCCAATAAAAACACAAAACTTAGATCTCACAATGATACCGATCAAGCCCTTAATCATTAGAACTATGCAATGTTATTGGGGTTTATAAAACTTGATTTATTCATCATTTGGCTTATGTTTATGTTAGTGTGGCCGATGTCAGAAATAATTGTTCGACCTCTAAATTTTACTCTAGTTTCGGTTTCTTGTTAATTCTGACTCTTTTGCTTTTTCATGCTGTTCATCATTGAGAACATCTAAATTGTGTGCCATTTCGAAGTGAGAGAAAAGTTTTTGAGACCTGGTAGAGTGATGTTTATCCATTGTCCTTCACTGATCTCTCGTTTCATGTGTGGATAGTTTTCAATTAAGTACTTTTGATATCATTCTCTGGAAAATTTGCTTTAGATTATAATTGGCATTTTTACTTTGTTGAAAATTAACTATGGAAGTTCTGTAGCCTGCAGGAAACTCTTGGTAGCATTTGTCAACTTACTACTGTGATTTTCTATTTGTTTAAGTTTAAAGAAAAGGAAAATTATTCTCGTCAAATGCTTATGTGTTTGCATCTACTCTTGCAGCCAATAGACTTATCGAAGAACAAAAGAGTTATGAGACTGGATATCACTGGTCTTGGTGCTCAGGTGAACAAGACCCAAGTTGGCTTATTTGGATCAGTGCTCTTTGACTCAGCTGTGCGAGTTTCTTCTGGTGGAAAGGAGTAAGCTTCTCCATGTAGTTTTTCCCCAGTTGAATTGCTTTCTTTACTACTTTCCCTTTGAAGTGCAAGAATGACTGCGATCAGTCACTATATCCTCTGTTGATACAGAGGAAGGCCAGTGTCACACATGAATCAGAACTCAGTGGCAATTAAGATTGCGTTCAGTATTGCAGTGTCATCTTCCTGGCCTTCCAATAATTTGTTTCAAAATTGGTTCGAAAAGACCGTTTTTGAAAATTTGAAATTTAATAGTTTGACTATTTTCAATACCACCGCTAGTCATGTGAAATTGCATAAAGACCTTGTTTTGGAATTTTCTTTTTGTAGTTATCCACCCAAATGTTACGCCCTAGTGACAAATTATTCCATCCAGATTGTTAAGTACAAACACAATTGAAATGCAGAAAAATTCTTGATTTGGTGTCTGTCCTTTGCCAGGGGATCCAGTCCATCTGCTTTGCTTTTCTTTTGTTTGTTTTATCCTTTCTTCCGTCCATATAAGGAAGACTAATATTTTGTAGGGGAATGACTATTAAACAAGGAAGAATAACATATAGAGAGGGAGGGAGAGAGGGCCACTGATTTGTAGAAGCTCAAAAAGCTGTAGATTGAAAACCAACTATTTGCATCAGTCCTCATGATTGTCTACTGTATTTTAATAGTGGAGAGACGAAAAATATCTTTCTCAAACTGAGTTTGATTAGGTCTATCAAAACAACTTATTTGACATTTTGAGGATCCGATTGACTTGTCCTGCAAGTGTGGTGCAACATCAACTTGTGAATTGTGCAAGCGTGGAAGTCCTTATGCAGATCGGCTTATGTGGCTATTCTTCCGGTTTTGTAGTTGAAGAGTAAAGACAGAATACTCCAGAATATAGCTGTAGGTTATGAGGTTCTGTGGGATATAGTGATGCACCTAGTTTCTCTTTGGTGTTATTCGGTGTTTTGTTTCTATCATTTGTCTTTGAGTGCTGTAGTGCATGTCTGGAGCATTCTATATCGTCAAGTTTCCTATCGTTGTATTTAATAGTGTACAGAATACTAATGTAACTTAGTTACATTAGTATTCTGTACACTATTATTCTGTTTTTTCTAATCATTAGTAGAACTTCTCTATTACCTAAAAAGGGAGTCAACATAAGTTAAATATAAATACTAGAAGTGACAGAAATTCAGAAAATTCTCAGAATTTCAAAGCAATTCAGAACAGAAGTATCAACTAGATAAGTTTAAGGAATGTGAGGTGAATAGAAGAGACCCTAAACAGATGTGTAGTTGTGTACATAGGGGCTTTTACAGTTAATTTAACACAGAAATGGTAGGTCTAGGTCTGTTTCAATGCTATCACATTCAGTTACGGTGAAACTCTCCAGGGTCACCCTACGAAATTTTATGTTCATGCCAACTGTTTAACATAGTCTAATTCATTATACTCCAAAAAAAGCCTTTCTTACTTAAGACCCGTCCTGTTTTAACAATAAAAGTACTGCGGATGATTTGTTTTTCCATGAGCTTCATGCATGTACGGTTCATGCCATATACAAGTCTGATAGACATTATCCTTGTAATCATATAGTTGTAGCTGTGTGATAAGTCATGTTAACCAGCTTTTGTGCACATTACCCAAAAATAGCCAGTTAGTAATTTTGGATTTCTTTCATGCAATCAGATCAGAGTCATGGGTGCTGGAATTCATTGATTTTGGGGGTGAGATGAGACGAGATGTCTGGCATGCATCCATAAGCGAAGTTATTGCTCTTCACAAGTTTATACTTGAATATGGACCAGATGAAGATGATAATTCTGTTTCATATATTTATGGTGCTAATAAGGGAAATCAAAGAGCTAAAAGAAGTGCCGTTTGCAGTATCTCTAGACTTCAATCTCTCCAATTTATACGGAAACTACTGGATGACCCTATCAAACTTGTTCAGTACTCGTATTTGCAATGTGCTCCATATGGTGATATTGTTTACCAGACACTCGCTCTCAATTATTGGGGTGGACCAATAGTTTCGAACTTTAGCGAGGCGAGAAGTGCTCGTATTCAGAAGACTAGGTCCTCTGAGGAACCTTCTGCTGTGAACAACCATGTACATGACATAGATGGGAGTGTGTATTTGAGGCAGTGGATGAGATCTCCATCATGGACTTCTAGTAACTCTATTTCCTTTTGGAGGAATGCTGCCCTTAGTGAAGGGGTTGTTCTAAGTAAAAACCTCGTCGTTGGTGGTACTTCCCTGATACAAAGGGCTGCCACAATATGTAGGAATAAATATAAAGTTGTCCAGAGTACACAGGCCACTATTGATGCCGCTACCCTAGAAGGAATACCGAGCAACATTGGCCTTTTCAAGGTCAGTCTGCTTTTCTTGCACTTATAGAAGATTACTTCTCTTTCATCTTATGCTCTATTGAACATAGGGGGTTAGCTTACAGTAACTGCATTCTTATCTCGAGACTAAATAGTGAAGAGTAATAGTGTTCACGTGTTTTCAGGAACTCGTGCTTCCTCTGACGATAATGATTAGAAATTTTGAAAAGCTTAGACATTGGGAGGATCCATTCAGTACAATCTCATTTCTTGCCCTTGTGTATACTCTTATATTCAGGTATTTGTGTCCATGCTTACAATCTAACTTGTAATCAGATATGTTTGTCCAAAATGTCTCTGAAGCATTTTGTTCACTTCCTGTTGAATCCTGTGTCAGAAACCTGCTGGCATATGTATTTCCTGCAACATTGATGATTGTAGCTACTGGTATGCTTTCATTAAAAGCACTAAAGGAACAAGGTCGTCTTGGTAGATCTTTCGGGAAGGTCACAATTCGTGACCAGGCACCTTCTAACACAATTCAGCAGATCATAGCTCTTAAAAAAGCGATGCGGGATATGGAGAAGTATCTCCAAACTCTTAATGTCACGCTTCTGAAATTACGCACGATCGTCCTTTCTGGCCAGCCTCAGGTATGTAAAGTGTCTCTGAATTGTCTGAAGTTGCACAAACAACTTAATTTTTTTTCCGTCCAAGTCGAACGGTGATCCTTCTTACTTCTTCCTTGCTTAGTTGTTTAGTCTCCTAGTCGCCAAGGTTTCTTATTTTCTGTCAATTTATTATCAGTACAACACAATAATCTTAGGCGTCTATATTCTCGGACCATGGTTTGCACTAGAACTAACTGCTATGGTCAATTTCCCTGTATACATTTATCGGTCCTTATCCCCTATCCAAAGATTTGGAAAAAAAATTGGAAATATGAGATAACATGTCACACTAGCTCCATCCATGTCCAAGAATTCGCCAATATGTTTTGAAAATCAGACTGGACCTCTAACTGGTGTCCTTACGGGTTTGTTGTTTTCCATAACATCATTTTGAATAAATAAAAATCAAATTAAACAACTTTATTTACAAAGTAAATGTGGTCCAACCTCAAATCCCACAAGTAATGGAAGAAGTCCATATTTTATTCCCAGTTTTTCTTTCTAAACCTAAAGCCTCCATAAAAAGCAAATACACATGGAAATTCTCCTTAGGTCAAAGGGTCCACAAAGGGTCCATCCCTTTCCTTCTCATCCAGGATAAACAACCGTTTTCATATCGCTTCACCCTTCTCTTCCTACATTATCATTCAAGATGTATACGGCATCTCCCATGTCCATCCATAGTATAAGACCATCTCATTTAAAGCTATAAGTGCACCTCCCTTTTTAAGCTAAAGGGCCCCAGCCTTAAGAGGGTCACTATATGATTAAAAAGGTTGATTTTTAGTTTTTGACTTTTTGCGGAAGTTGACGGGTCGTGGTGTCGTGGAGTGCATAGTTGTTCTCTAACTAAACTAGGTGGCGAGGAAATGAAGTCGACTTAAAAGGGGTCACTTTTTTATTATGTTCATATGTTGATTAAAGATTCAAAAGTAATAACTTTGACTCAATTTGTGACTTAGTTTCTTTTAGAATTTTAAACAGACTGTCTTGTAAAGAAATGACATCAGTCTGGTTTGGCAGTTTTAGGCTGGCCACTTTTCTTTCTATTTTGACCGGTTTAGCATGTGAGAAATTTAGTCTGTAAATTAAATTGGTTGGAACCAACCTTAGTTGTAAAAAGCGCGC
>CAAKMY010108707.1:0-51755 GCA_901111285.1 Corrigiola litoralis | reverse complement strand
CCCCCCCCCCCCCCCCCCCCTATGGAAAACCATACCAAGTCTATTAAGAGTCTACTGTAAATATCAACGGGACTTTCAAATCTTACGTACGTGTTACGTACGTGTTCTACTTCTATCTCGCGTATAGGGTTATCTTTTGACATAAGTGATCTAATCACCGTAACAGCCAAGGTTGGGTCCATGTGTTACTAATTACTGTCAAGTGAGTTGCAAAGAAATTCTTCTGCAGCAGTAGTTTCTTTTGCGGGTTAATCAATCGCCATCAAAATAAAGACTTTCTTTATCCTGACCCTGTATATGTTTTGATGGTAATGATCCCAACACCAATTACAGTACGGAAGCCCATAGTTCTAGCTTGCCTCTTTAGAGGCTTAATAGATTTGTCGAGGGATAACCGTGATCGACCTGTTTCAATTTGTAAATCCTCTTAGCAAATACGGGGCTATTGAGCCTAATCAGTTTCGCAATCGCCTTTTCAGCCTGTTCTTTTCCTAGGCTTTGCTATATGTGTACGAAATGCCAAATTTTGGATAATTAATTGGAAGGCGTCATCAAAGAAGTACATTTTAATTTCTTTTGGAACTTTTCAGCAACGGAGGTGAAGAGAAATTAAGGTTTTGGATGATGTACAGTTGTATTGCTCAAAACTCCAATATATACCATCTTTCTCAGCGAACTTGAATGAGAATTGACTTGAGTCTTCCTGAACTATACTGCGAAGTTTGAGAGGATTTCCATAGATCTTGGAGTTTTGGTCAGTACTCCAGAATGATCGGAAAGCCTATATATATTTACATTGTTCTAGTAAGTACAAAATGTACCAGGATACAAGATTGACGATTTTCCTGCAGTATTCTTATATGCTGATGGCAGCTGCTGTAATCTACATGCTAAATGAGATTCCGGATTATGCTCAGTAAGTAGGACTTGCCGAGGTGTTTTCATTTACATTTGAAGAACCAAATTGTATTCTGTTATGGAACTAAAGCATTAAGGCTTCCTTTTGCATTCCAAGCATAGACAACACTGTAGCTGCAATGTGTCTTGAAGTCAATCCTGCTTCTTCCAGCTGGTCGCTGTGAGCTCCATGATCGATGTATCTATCAGGAAGCACCATTGCTCTTAACTGCATAAAATGAAAAGAGAAGTCTAAAGCTCTAAAACATATTGTGGGTTAATTGACGACTTCACCACGATTTGGATGAAATTTACCTTGAGTGGTCCATCCAAAATGCCATCTAGACTTAGGAAGTGTGAGACATGAGATGCAAAACCTCCTATTGAACCCTCCTCGACAGTTATGAGAATTTCATGCTCATTTGCTAATTGTTTGATAAGATCTCCATCTAGAGGTTTGCAGAACCTTGCATCAGCTACTGTGATTGAAATATCTCGGCTTCTCAGCAAATACGAGGCTTCTAGGCACTGTTGGACCATAGAGCCATAACCCAATATTGCAACCCTGCTCCCTTCAGTCAGTATTCTTCCTTTTCCAATCTGTTCAAAGACCGTGTTAAAATTCGAATAATCAGTGCATATGTAAAGCATATACTCGGGTTCTTATACTTTCCACAAGTATACAGATACTTTCTACAAGTATACAGATACAGTATATCAGCGTTCTTTTCTTCAGAGATATTCAAACTGAATTATTCGGTGCTAACCTCAAGTGGTGTTCCTTTATAATCTGGTGGAAGTGGCACTCCTATGCCGTTTCCCCTGGGGTACCTAAAGCAGCTAGGTCTGTCATCAATAGCTGCTGCTGTCGCGACCATGTGCATCAGCTCCGCTTCATCTGATGGAGCCATGACAACCATATTCGGCAAACAAGCCATAAAGGTGATGTCAAAGGCACCACAATGAGTTGGTCCATCAGCACCAACTAAACCTGCTCTATCCATAGCAAATCTGACTGGTAATTTTTGAAGATCTACATCATGTATCACCTGCATATCGGTTACAAATCATTAGCCCAGAGAGGTACTTTCTTGTAGTGCATATGCAAGAGGACTTTCAAACTTTTCTGATGTGTAGTATGAACCAATGTATTTCTTACCTGATCATATCCTCGCTGTAAAAATGATGAATAGATTGTGCAGAAAGGCTTCAGACCTTCGGTAGCCAAACCTGCTGCAAATGTCACTGCATGTTGCTCTGCTATCCCCACATCAAAGCAGCGATCTGGGAACTTCTTCTGGAAGTAGTTCAAACCTGTCCCCCCACCCATTGCAGCATGGACAGCCACAATGTTCTTATCTACCTCAGCCTCTTTTGTCAATGACTCGGCAAAGTACTGTGTATATGAAAGTGTGGGGGCTTTGGACTTGGACTGCTTTCCTGATCTTGGATCAAATTTTACGACCCCTGAGAAGATGTCGTTAATTGATCCAATTAGACAGTTACTTTCTGTAATCCAATATAGTTTAATTTTACGAATTTTGTGATAGATTCAGCTTTGGCGTGCAGCCTTACCATGCATTTTATCAGATGCAGCCTCAGCTGGTGCATATCCCTTTCCTTTCTCTGTGACTATGTGAATTAGCACCGGTCCTGGTGCCGGCATCTCTTTAACTTGATTCAAAATGGTAACCAGGTCTTCCATGTTATGGCCATCCACTGGGCCAATGTAGTATAAACCAAGCTCCTCAAACAGTGTTGATCCTGTACCACTGATCATGCCTCTTGCATACTCATCCACCTTTGCTGCAATATCGTGTGTTTGCTTTCCAATTTGCTTTGTGATGCTCTGAATAAAAGAAGGTTTTTGGGTGGATAGTTAATCATTTTGTTAGACATGGGACTATTTAAAAGTAGAAGAAAAGCTAGTATATCTGAGGAAATATTGACAAAATCTTGGACGCTATTTTACCTTAGCAGCTTCTCGAAGTTCTCGGAACCTGGGGCTTGCCTGGAGCTTTGATAGAGCGCTGCTGAGTGCTCCCACAGGAGTCGCAGGCCCATCGAGCGTTGCCGTCGGTAAAGAGACTTGCTTATTGTCATTCAGTATGACGATCATGTTAGTATCCAGATACCCTGCATTATTTAAAGCCTCATATGCCTGTCCTGCAGTCATGGCTCCATCTCCAATCACTGAAATCACACTGTTCTTTTTCCCTAAAAGGTCTCTTGCAACTGCCATACCTGCAAAAATTTTACTTTAAATGAAGTGCTGAAATGTGCTGAATGTATGCTCTTTCTTCACTCATAGAGTCATAGAACATATCTTTGACTATGTTTACATCTATGCATTGTGATTTGGCAATATCAATGTGACGACATACCAAGACCTGCAGATATGCTAGTAGAACTATGGCCTGCACCAAAAGCATCATATATACTCTCGTCTCTCTTTGGGAACCCTGCAAGCCCCGAAGTCTTTCTTATCGTGTGCATCTTAGATCGTCTCCCTGTAAGAATTTTGTGTGCGTATGCCTGCGAAATTTGTTACAAGGTGTAAGGTTTGGCTTGTTCAGATAAGTGTAATCTTTCCGAACTTCAAAAAGTAATCACAATATAGTAAGAGGTACTGCTATCTAGGATTGAAAAGATTACTTTTGAAGCTAAGTAGTGAAATGTTTCTTACTTGATGACCAACATCCCATATAATCTTGTCTTCAGGTGTGTTAAAGACATGGTGTAGCGCCACTGTTAGTTCTACCACCCCTAAGCTTGAACTCAGGTGTCCTCCTGTTTTCGCCACTGAATACACAATTTCAGCTCTAAGCTCTGCTGCTAGTTGTTCTAGATCCTGAAAGAACATCCCATCCATTATCAGATGTACGTACTAATAAGGAAAAAGAATGGAGAAGAAAAAGGACTCAAAATTCTCCTCCATATAATCATCCTATAATTTCTTCATGACCTATAAATAACGTAACCAACTCGGCAGTCGGCACTCATGCATGCATCCAACTTCGTCAAAGAAACGATAACGAATTTCAGTGCTTACCAGTGTAGAAAGGTTCTTCATGTGCGCAGGATAATTAACAGTATCCAACAAAGGAGTTGGTGGTTTCTCTCCAGTGAAGTCAATCTTCCAGCCATCTTTTTCTTTGCTAATTAACTTATTACTCTCATGTCTTTCTGAGCTGCTGCTAAGTGAAGATCTTACAGAAAGCTGCAAAATTATCACACCACTAGTCAATCCACATATTGCTTCAATAAATGATAGTCAAGGAAAGTTGGAAGCGTAGATTGATCAAGGGAAACAACATAATGAACAGGTCTAAGGCGTATGGCTAAGAATATAATATAACAACATAATGAACAGATCAAGAGAAGCTTCTTTTTATGCTTAAAATGGTAAGCTTTCAATTCTACGAAGGGAGGCTAATAGCGTTGCGGATGATCTTGCGAAGAATGGTGCATTGAATGGGGGAACTTGGATTGAATGGGTATAAATTTATGTTTTTGGGTGTAACTTTCATTTTCTTTTTTGTTATGTACCTTTTACTCGATCTTGCCGCCATGATCACGGCTTTAGCCTTTCAATAAAACCTAACATTCCATCGAAAAAAAAAAAAGAAGTAGCAAATTATATATAGTACCTGTTTTGTGTGGCATTGCTGGTTTTTCAAAGATGGCGTCAGACATGTCCGTAGAGACGAGGTAGATGTTGTTGCTGCTCCTTGAAACACGGCTGCCATTGTTGCTCAGTATCTTAGAAACTGAATTTAAGGAAGTATAATTGTGTTAATCAAACTCTTCTTACTTAGTTTGTAGTAACCAGTGAGTGCAAGTAGGCAGTGGGATGATGAATTTACATTTATAGAGGCCATGTGAAGGAAAACGCGAAGGCCCGGAAAGAGTCAGAGGTATGCCAAACGTGCAAAATTAGTTTGTAAGGTAAGTCTCTTTCTATCTCTTTTTTTTTTTTTCTTTTGAACGGCCAAAAAAGAGAAGAAAAAAAAATTAATAATCTTGGAACAATTATATTCGAGAAGTACTTATAGAGAAGTCTTAGTTAACTCCTACAGTACTCACACATTTAAAAGAGAAAACTGCGTGTACATGATTAATTCATATGGAACGTGATATATTTGGCTAAATAATGCAGAAGTTTAGACCGTTGTCAAATAATGGAGAAGTTGACAAGGATATATAGTGCATGATTGTACGTTAAATGACCCTTAACTATTAGTACTCCATATTGAGTTCAAAAAAAAAAAAATATTACTCCATATTAATAGTAAAGGTGGGAGTGTAAGAAACTTCCTTTTTTCTCTTTTGGTCCATATCAACCAGAAAGGTCAGTTTAAAGAGGGATTCGGACATTTAACCTAACATTAGACAGCGCAGTACTCTCTATCAGTAGACCAAGACCTCATTGATCGATAATATTCATTAAATGTGTAACACTAATAAATTGGGGGAAAGGATTATTATTATTCAACCGGAGAAACCTTTGGCTTACGTAGGGAGTAATTACAAAGCTTGGGTTCAAAACCTCTTTCAAATCAGCTCCAAAGCCAGAGAGGGCATGAGGAGGTATACGGTGTACCGTAGGACCAGGCCATGCCAGAGAGTGAGGTAGGCAGTGGACGGAGTCACGGAGTAGCTAGTATAAGTTACTGTGGTTAGTGGTCAATGTTACGGTGCGTCGGTGCTCAGAATGTTTTTCTGTGGTTTTGGATGTTACACGTCATTCTTGAATAATAATAATAATCACACAACTTTAAACATGCAGCGTATTAAAATTATATAGTGGCTTCTAATAATGCAAGACATTATATTATGTCATCGGATTTCACCCAACGAATAATTATCGTTAAAGGACCTACACTTAGGTTGTTTAATCAAGAAACTGAATCTTTTTTAAGTAGTCTTTACTCCTAGACGACATGGCTGCCTTATGGAAGCTAAAATATACGGACAGAACATCGCGGATAGTTGCTCGTGGCTTAGCATGTAGGATGTGAGATTCTGAATGAAAGGGGCCAAGGGTGTAACTTGTAAGCTTGGACCAGCTCATATGTTTCTGACTTTCTGGGGTCAGTACGTACAGACAAGATTGTGATCTCCACATATGGTGGCACGCGATCAGCGAGGGGAATTTCAGTTTCTTTTTTTTTTTTGACATTGAGAATTTCAGTTTTTTATTTAGTTTCTAATTTGTTATCTGAAGTCTTGGACAGTGCAAATAATGAATCTTTTGTATTTATTGATGAAATTCGATCCACATGAGATTCCCTTCACCATTTGAACATAAGAATGGATAACGAAATCGCTTTTTTACAAAATGTGTTTTTCTTTTTTAGTATATTGAAATATATGATGATGTGTGCAAAGAAATAAGATATATGATGATTTTAATTTGTAACCGTCTTAGGCCGGTTTAACTTTAACTGATGGTTCAATCGTACTTCTCATTTGTTTTCCTCAATACATATTGACATTTATGATATTGACCTCTCCTATCGAACGATTTCCAAATTCATGAATGAAAAAAAGGGGAAGATTAGTGATCTTCGATTCAGAATGAATATCAACAATGTCACAAAATTTTTGTAGGCACGTACAATAAATCAGTAAATTGTGGTCATTTAAAATTTAATTTGAGTAATTGATTAGTTTAGCTTTTATAAAATAATAGACGGTTGTGATCAAAATTTAAAATTAATATCAATGGCCATGATTCTTTTATTTTCGTGGCTACAATATATGGGTGGTCATTAGCTTCCTAGGTTTGCAAGTGAGACATTGATAGTGGTTTCAGCTTGTGATAAATATATAAGTTAAAATTCAAATGAAAGAGGTGAAAATAAGCTAACAACGATCATACTGATCAGTAATTACTAAAGGACTAACCAAGTCAAGGCACATATATACTAAGGCTTTCTTCTTTTCTTTTCCCGTGGCAGACGATTGATATATATAGTTAGGTCTATGGTTGTAAAAAGGAACAACATACATTTCTCAAAGCTTAAAGATACTACCAAGCATGGTTGAAGCAAGGGTTTGGGTTCAAAGGAGAGGACCACATTGAGCCTGAACAATATGAAGGTCAATGGAAAGGGCTCCCAGTGCCTAATAATGCCAAGATAAGAGACATATGCACCAAAATATTGGTAAATGATCCTTACGAAATACTCTCAGCTAATAGGCAATACAGGCATCCTACTTAGGTTAAAACAATTCTGCAGTATATACTCTACTAGTATTCATACCCTGCGTTGCCCGGGCTCACCCTTGGGTCAACCACAACCCAAAATTTGGTGTGACTCTACATGACACTTATTATAAACTCAATATAGTATGTAAACTTAACCCAAAATGCCCAAATAAATCCGATCTGACCCTCACAATAATTGATCTAAACCAGATTTAGCCCAAAATTGAACATTGACTTGATCCGCCCTTGAGTCAACCACAACCCAAAATTTGGTGTGACTCTACATGACACTTATTATAAACTCAATACAGTAGTAAACTTAACCCAAAATGCCCAAATTAACCCGATCTGACCCTCACAATAATCGATCTAAACCAGATGTAGCCCAAAATTGAACATTGACTTGATCCGAAATGCTTTTATAATTCTAAATAACCTTAACCCAAGATGACCAGACCCAAACCCGTTAAGTAGAACATAAACGTTAAAGCCGATCAAAATCTAACCTGAATCGCCCAATATATGTTCGACTAAACCACAACCAAACCAACAATTGTCATGACTCGATATAATACTTATTGGAAACCCAATATAGACTGAAAGATTAAAATTCGTAATTGACTTACCTAAACTTTACCCAAAGTGTCCAAATTATTGCGATCTTACCCGAACAAATTAAAACTCATTCTAAACCCAAAACTGGCCCTACTAAAGATGAAAACGCAATACATTTTGAAATTTAAAAACTCAAAGTCGAAAAAAATTATTAAGCAAATCTCAAAATGACTTAAATCCAAGTTAAAGTAAAACTCAATTCAAGTTTTGTATTTTATTAGGACTCTAAATGATAACTTACACTTGTATTAGGATTCTTAAGTGTACACTTGGATGTTATTGAGTGGTACCACATGTCAAACATTAAGGGCGTGGTTTTTGCTTTATATATTAGTATAGAGATAAAGATAGAGATGCTATGACACACTTACACTCTAAAAGGCCGGGATAGGGGGGGTCACCGTCACTCGATGTATGGCAAGAAAACAAGAATTAAGTAGGAACGGAGAACAAGACATACAAGTACATCGATCAATCTTTTCAACAGCTAAATAAGACCTCTACTTATGTCTTGTTATGGAAAAAACAAGTAAACACAAAAACCTCTAAATTAATAAGGAAAAAAACTCCATACTCCCCATACTCGTGAGAGACAAAAAAAAAACAATTATCGGTAGGGGTCCACCACTCACAAGGGTATTAATGTGATTTCGCTATTAAAAAAAAGGGTAAAATTGTCCTAAAAGTGATGGGCCCCTCCATTTTTTCTTGGACTTTAGTGGTGGTTCCGAATATGGGGCTATCATATCTCCTTGAGGAGTGCTCCTCCCAGTGATGAGGGGGTTCTTAGATACATCTCTCGGCTTCAAAACTCCTGCTGAAACCTTTCTTTATTGATGTCCAACAAAAGAACATAGCTCTGAGGTTTATACTTCGACCGACTGTAGGAGAACAACACCCTATCCTATAACCTTAAATTTCCACAATCTAGTTTCCATCCCAATTTCCGCAGCTAATTACTTTCCAATTTAATTGTGTCAAGGAAGCAAATCTTCCCTTGAGCAGTCATAAGAACTAAGAAAATCCAAAAAGTCCCTGAAGCTACTTCCCTTGTAGGCCTTGGGATGATCCTCATTGACCAATTCATTGGCAGGCTCCATTTTCTCATCCAACCCCAAGCTATGAAGGCTGGCAATGGAAATCCTCGTCCTCTCAGAATTAAGGATAGCCCTGTGCACAACGCTTTTATACAACCCGTTGCTTTGTACTTCAAGATGATCCCCAACAAGAACTTGTAGAGCACCATCTACATGTGGCACCAGTTTCCATGAACCACCGTCTTTCATGTCCCTGATCTCGAGCCCCATAGAGCTTTGTAGGAGGATTGTCAAGTAGCTGTAGTCCGAATGAGGTGGCAATCCGAGGGTAAGACTCGGCTGAGGACATGGTGGATAACAGTTTGAGGTCATTACCTGCATGCCTCCCTTTATTTTTCCACTCAAATTTTTGGGGCCCAAGCCAAGACTCTCAGTGATGGCATCCGTTAACTCCACTGACAGTTTCTGAACTTCTGTAGAATATGCTCCCATGTTTTCCCTGTATATCATATACAACGAATGAAGTCAAGACAAGAGATTACCTAATTTACTTGAAGGACATACGGCACACAAAAACGAAAATTTCAAATTGTTACAAGAATGAAATGCAGCAGATTTCTGTAAATCGTATCCAGTCTTGAAGTTTTGCTCAATTCAGACCAGAGTTTCATTACAGGAAAATTGGTCTATCTTCATGTGAGACATCCATCCTTCTTTACTGGGTAGTGGGTACAGCTCCCACGTTTGTGGTTCTAGGTTCATTAAGGAAAGAAACACGTGCTGGCGTACATGCATGTAGTACTTATTTGATGCGTGCGGTTGTGGAAACATTCAAAAGGCTCCAGATACAAGTTTGAAGATGCAAGTATGTATTTGCATACGTGAGTAAGGATAAAATTGATTACTGTAGCATTTATAGTGAACCTCTGTCTAGGAATAGTGAAACCAACTAAACCTACAAACATTGAATTGGATTGGTTTATGGCTTATCTCAGTCATCCAAGACCAATATTATAGTCATATTCGTGAATTTCAGGGCATATGAAGCTCATACTCCTGATTGTTTATCGTCTTCCAAGCTTTAGATGAATACATGCGATCACACATACTGCCCGTCAGCAGAAAAAAGAGTAACATGCTAATTAGTTTGCGGCTTGCTTCTTTTTTACCGGAGCATACACTTGGATTCCTAGCTTCATCTTTGTAATTTCTTTAGCTAAACAGTTTGCGGCTGGCTTCTTTCTTTACCAAAACATCTCAGGCAAGGAGCACTTCACAAGAATTATGATACCAAGATAGTGAAACACTGGCTACATCTTTCAGAATATAAGCAACATATCAGTTATTATGCATTTGCAAAGTTACGTTGTTTCATCACAGAGATGTATATTAGGCACATAATTTGTATTTTGCCCTAGCTAGCATTCATTGAAACTCAAATAGCCAGCAACTCTAAAATAAAAAAACACATAGTTTACCTGTAACTAGGTGGGTTGTCAGGCCAATGCTGAATCCAGCTCTCCAAGGGATTAGAGTAATGTTTAAGAAACACTCTCCAAAATTGAATCTTATCAATACCATCCCTGAGGCTTGTAGCATACCTCACTGGTTTGTGCACATCACTTGACATAAACTTTAACTTCTCATCAGCAGGCAAGCGGAAAAAACCATCTGCTGCAGCTAGTGCTTTATCGAGGAGCGACTGGTCTATGCCATGATTGACAACCTTTGGTAAAAAAAAAATGTAAACAAAAACAAAAGGATTACTTGGAAGTACAACAGTCTCCTGATATACATACAACTGTAACCATGCAGGTATAGAAAAATGAGGGGAATGACTTTTTTTATAGAAAGATTTCTCAAAGTCGTATGCTATGAGCAAGCTAATTTCCGTGTTTCTTAAAGCACTGTAATGTGCTAAAAGTACGGAAGACCGGAAATATCTGCATGCAGGGATGATAAGTTCATAGAAATCTAGGCTTACTTGGAAGAATCCAAGGCGCAGACAAGCATGTCGAATGCGGTCAATACATGCAGAGCGCTGAGAGGGACCCATCCGCAGTTCAGCCAGGTCAATGACGGGGACAGCAGCTTGCGGTGAACTCAAGCTAGGACGTTGAGATGGAGGAACCTCGTAGCACTCTGGGACATGTGACAATCCCCTCTCTTGTGCACTTTGTCCAGTGCTAAAACATTTAGACTGCTTGTCACTTTCCATGTATAAAGTTATATAAAAGCTATTCAAGATATAGAGAGAAACCAGAAATGTTCTATGTAACAATTGAAGTTATGTTAAATCACATATGAGTTGCAGCAGGTGAGAGAATGAAGAATAGTATTCATAGCAAGCTAATATTTATAAGTTTTCCATTAATTGCTGCTTGATCATCCAATATTTAGATGGCAGACACCATACATTGAACCCGCTTAATATACATGTAGCTAGCTCCCAAGCTTTCACTTTTGAACATATCCTTTGAACTTCATAATATTAGTGTCCATTACTGTAAGGAATCTCAACTAGAGCGCCAAGAGAGATGACGACCATTTTTCTGTGTAGAATAGTTGACTCTAGCACTCAAAACGTAGATGTTATCCATCCTAGCATGTTATCTAACTGTATGCATTATCTAACAATCCACTATGGTAACTGCATTTGGTCCCAGAGTACAGGAATACTGTAATGTTGCGGATCTATACTAATAACAGTAGATGACAAAGGTCACCTTTTTGTCCCATGATCACTGACGCGGAGAAGGGAAGATACCAGGACTATCAGTAGTGGTATTTCCATATTACGCAGTTGTTTTCGAAAACCACTCAAGGTTATAACTAGCAAGTAGCAAAGTTCTCTCCAGGCATGACATATTTGGACCAAGTCCCACCCCTCATTCACTGCATTCCTTCTCTTTTACTCTCCACCTCTTGCAGAATTCCTGCAGATTAAGACCAGAACTGAATACATTAGCTGACGAAGCATTTTTAAAGAAGCAAACTTGTGTGCTTAATAATGTAATATTGGTTGAACCATACTTTGCCCACGTAGCCTTTTTCTTTTCGTTCTGGATTTTCATTACCAAGTGTCAGAACCATGATGGTTTGGTAGTCTATCTGACAGTTGTTTCACTCGTTACACTAATTTGACATTACTTACGGAAATCCCTCATTACCATTTTACAATGTTACCGAAATTCCTGGTCTCCTCGACAGCTCTTTATGGTCAAAATTATTTTTGTTAGTATAAGCAGGAAATGGAGAGTAAAGTTCTGACTCATCCTTAAAATTCAGCACCATTCCGCACCTGTTGGATCATCATTAGACCACGAAGCCTAGTGTCATCTTTGGCTTTCTACTGCAAAATCTAAATGCAGTTCCTCTAGCACGTAGATACAGAAAATCAATTACTTGTCTATGTTCCGAGCTCATGAAGCGACTATTCTAGCCTTCTAGGTTATTACTCAACATATCATACAGTAGAGCATCCCTTCCTCTTGCCTCACTTGATATGCACCAAAAAGGAAAACTTATTGTGGGTATTTAGAAGTAAGTCTAAAAAGGCAAAAGGAAACTCACTGGATGTTTAACAGTGCTTGATCTTGCCATACTATTCCTGAAGCTAATATTTAAACATATGGAGCATATTAGGTAAAATTGATTGTACAAATGAGCTTACTCAACAGCGAAGAAGAGCTTTCCTTGATATAGCGTTGAGCATACTACATATTCTCACTAGAATTAGTCATTAAGAACCTGGGAAATTTTGCATGAGCTTCAAAGGGTGGAGGCTTGTCTAAGAGACAAAGACTCCTAATCTTGAGTGTTTTAGAATCAGAAGCAGCTACTGTGAAATCCATCCTACAGAATTTTCATGTACTCATGGTAGTAATCGTAATTTCCAGAAGCCCCACTTCAAAAATCTCTTAAAGCTGCTGCCTGACCAGTGGTTGTTAATTGCATATTAGCATGTGTCAGACAACATTATCAGGATCACTACAAAAGAGATTGAAAGAAGGTTGGGGGCAGGAGGAGAAAAATAAAGAGTTACTCGTATCCATTAAGAAAGTAAATGTCTTTAACCATATTAGATCGGCTTAAAAGCTTAAATCCCTCTTCCGGACTCATCATTACTTTCTCTATCTGATGGAATGTCTTCCAGGCAGAAAGTTTGGCTGAAATTTTTTCATGATGGAACCTGGGCTAAGCTAGGAAGGGCTTCCAATCTTCTGGGAGCATGTCCTCTTCTCTTCTTAAAAGGGTGGTGGCCACATTTGGTGCATAGTGCAATATGCGAAATTGAGTCTGCAATACTTCATGAGTTCATGTCATGACATTATCACTCTACTGAAACTCTTGCTCCTGAGTCATGTGCTCCCGAAACTTTTCTTTGAACTTCAATCTTCAAGGCATACTTTCTGTTATGGGGTATCACTTTCATCTGACATTGACACAAATTCATAAACAAGCTCTTTGGGAGAGATTAGGGAGAGCTATCCAGAAAATTTTAATTTCAACAGTGGAATATCTCAAAATATAAAGCAGAGACAAGTATTTGTGTATTAGATATTACGATGTCTGGGAAACCTAACCTCTGGACCACATGCCATGAGAGCTTATAGAGGATGTTCCAATTTTTGGAATGCGAGGATGAGCCTCAAACGCATTTTTGTGCTCACTAGATTTTCATGAGAACATAATGGTGGAATGGTGGTGTTATAGACTTTAAGTTGTATCACTGCTAGACCTCATCTCCCTCGACTTTTCGTGAAACAATACAACCTTGACAACTTTTGGTTTATGACTATTCCACGGATCAGCAATCAGCACGGCTGTAAAATGAACATGAGTCTTAATCAAGAATTCATTCAAAAATATAGCTCAGAAGGACTTATGTCTCAGTTTTCAAGTGAAAGACCCAATTATCTGCAGTATGCAGAAAAGAATAAGGGACGCTCTGTGCTCTAAAAGATGAGGCCAAGAACACATCCTGATTACTGGGTGGTTGTCTCCAGAGTACGGGAGGATATATAAACAAAACATTACAGATATAACAAGAATTACAAGAATAAATCAATGATATTGCGACTACCAACATCTCTCTTACATTTGGGTTGCCTTCGATTGTCATGGTAAACATATCACTATCATGTAACTGTATGTTATAATTTACAAAAACTTTAACATTGGCAACTAGTCAATTCTATATCTTTTGCTTCTCTTGAAGAGTGGTCCACAAATCTTTGGCTTGTGTACAAAAAGGTTGAAGGGAGAAACTCAATACTTGACCACATGATGCCGCAACCAGAGCTCGTACATAATCATATGAAAAGCATCATGCTTGATCGGAGGGGTGTTCCACTGAAAATGCTTTTGTACCTGTTGGACAGAGCAAAGATGTGAATGAGACGTGTGAGATAACATTGATCCCTGCCCATTTCTTCCGACCAACTCAGTTTCCGACCAACATGAACAAGATAATAACTCTAGTTTCCTATTACACCATTAATGATAAGGGCAAGGAAAATCCAAATACTCTGTAGCCATGCTCTTGAAGTATTACCTAGTATAGTAATCTAATGAATTTTTCATGATTTCATCCCATTAATTGTGCACCTTTTACTTACCTGCAAAAAGTGTATCCTTTTTCTTCATGCAGTACCACCTTAACATAACTAAACAACCTAATTTCACTCTAGAACATCAAAGCTATACAAGAGAGACTAACATCAGTGCTCAGCTTGTGACTATAAACTTGAAGCTTTATAACACATTTGCACAAGAAAACAAACTGCATCTACATTTAGGGGGCTTTCAATTAGATATTTCAGAAGTCCATAGAAGCTGCAAAGTTATACAAGTGAATGCTCCTGTCAAGATATGAATGTAGCCCCAGACTGGTTATGTAATAGTAACCATTTTGAACAATTACCTTAACCATATTCATATGCAGCCGTGCAAATTCCGCATCTGATATGTTTTTGAGAATTTGCTTAAGCTGGTACACGTCCCGCTCCCTCAGTACCACGGCAAATTTTCTCCAATCAAGAATGTCATTGAACGGCAGGTCATAGTAATCAGATAAGATCACTGTAGTCAAAAGGGAAAGAAGCTACTAAAGTTAGAATACACTGAAGCAGGTCTCTGCACAAGCTGCCAGAGCTAATGAAGTACTGAGCTAACAGTTGTTATCTGAAACCTAATATGTCCTACACAGTGTTGAATGAACATCAACCATCTAGGAGTCTTACTTTCTCAAGCACGCAATCACTATTATGTACAATTCATAGATTAAGCAACCATCAGAACCCAGAATACACTAAAGACAGTGACATCTTACCAGGAACACATCCATAATGAATGGAATCTGTTATGCGAGCACTATTAACTTGAGAGCCACCAGGGCATATGCAAAATTTATTCCCGTAAAACCTCTTCTGATAAACCAGAGGTCCAATGGCTCTACTTATTCTGTTGTTTGAAATATCGAGTTCCGTGTCATTCTCCCACACTCGTGCTAGGATCACCCTAATCTTGGAATTACGGTGACCTGCCCAAAATCCAAGATTTGTCCTGCAATGTGCACATCCTGTTATATTTAGAGAAGCTGCACAAGAAAGACTCAGTAACATGAAATTCTAACAACTGCCCCTAGGATTAGCTTCACAACTACAAATTGGCAACTCCAAACCAGTTACACCTCACATTCCCTAGTATGCCTATACTTTTCTTGTCCTTGTGTTTTGCCCGAGGTGACAAGCTAAAAGCAAGTTAGATACACTTCATTGCAATGAAATCGAAAGGTACTCACCCCTTAACTTTCTTGCTATTACAGAAAGATTACCCCCCCCCCCCTCCCTTTTCTCTTGCTAACCTATTTATATGTTGTAAAAGAGAAAGTCAACAAATTCTTCATATGAGGCAACATTAATGGAATGTTTTATGAACTACCCAAATGATATGTATACACAATTCCTTCCACATTATGCATTCGGCGTTCCTAGTTGTATCAACAACAAACCAATGAGCCGAATAGTCATTGCTTAGCATTCTGATCTCAGATAAGGAAAGACTAGAAAGGTAAACAACTAATGTGATTATATAGGAGCTAAGCTTTTGAGTTCAAAGACCTGTAGATGCAATCTAAGTGGTTCTCAATATTCATGCAGCCAGTACTGTTAACCTAAAAAGATTGCATCTTCAACAAACAAGCACTTGAAGCTGTACAAAGTAATGACTAGTATCAAAAGATTCAAAACATACATTGACCAACACCCTCCGAAAAGAAAAAAGAAAAAAAAAAGTTGCAATAACCAGACAGCCCAAATATCCACTGTTAGGCACTTCAAAGGTCACTACTATAGACATTACAAGGCACCACGTATACATTGAGTAAAAATTTCCGGAACCCATAGGCACGGTGAGTGATTGACAGCCAGAATACATACACCCCCACTTATGGGGTCAAATTCAAGACAGTCTACGAAAAGGATTTGGATATTAATCTCATATATGTCATCGATTTATAGGTACCATACCAAGTCCCATCAATGGAATAACTTACGCAAGAAATGCAAGACATCTAAGTCAAACAAGGAAAAGAGATTTATTTGTTGATAAGAAAAAGAAAAGGGTGACAGTGGCTAGCTTTCTCTAAGATGACAGAACAACAAGAGCACAAAAGACCGTGCAATGCTGACAACAGAAACAGAATTTTATATCCACTGACCTGTTCTCTAAGTCATTTCCTCCGGCAGGAAGAGCAAACGGCTGCAATACTTGAGGGAGAGCAACATCTTTGTGTGGAATGAACCCTACGTCATAGCTTGGGGAGCAGACTACCCGTATTGAATTCTTGACAAGAAGTCGAAACCCCTCTGTGGCCCTCACTCCAACATCATGACAAGTGACAAAAAAGTGATCAGCTCCCAGTGTTCTATTCCAATAAGGGTACTTCACTATTAGACTCTCAACATAGTCCTTGACAATTATGGTCATGTTTTCGTATGAAGTCCCCTGCACAGTGCGAATGGTTCAGAAACGTCACAATAAAGCAGCAGAAAATGTTTACCAGTTTGAACTACAGCAGCAGTGTAAAACTAGTAAAATAGTAACTGCCGCTCATAGAGAGATGCAATACATCGACCAAACTAACATAGAAGACAACGACCAAAAATAAAAAGAAAATGTAACTAAACTTGACCCTGATGGACAAGCTGGCAACTGGTTAAATTTCTATTTGTCACTCCACTTTGGTGGAGGTAAAGGAAGGACAACCGACAATGTGATGGTGACTTGCACCTCTGGGGTCTTGGCAGGAAGTTTTGAGAATGGTTTTTATGGTGTTGCACATGAGGGATGCCTCAATATTTAGGCATAGATTGGAAAGTGTTTAAAGCTGGTTTTGAAGCCTGTGCCGGTATGCACAACCATGCAAAAGACAATGCACGGTCATGCGGCAGATACTGCATGCTTAAAAGGGTCTTCCTGGTGGTCCATGTGCATTTTTGGCACAATCATGCAGCCTATAGGCACAGAGGTAATGGACCCCTCTTCTACTCGGTTTCAAGTCTGTTAACATGCACAATCGTGCGAAGTGCGAAACCTTGCACAACCCTAACGATGCTCTAAACCTTTGAACAGTGCGAACCCATTACCAACAATTGGTTCTGATCCTAGTCGATTTCGTGGATTTTTTACCCTAAATTTTTGGCAGGTCTTTCACTTTTTACTTTTCTCGAGCATCCTTAAATCTTGTTGCTTCCTTTGAATGCCTACAAAGAGGCTTCCCCGCAAGCGGGGTAAGGTAAGTTGATCAGGTGTGTGCTAAAGTTAAACCAACTTCACCACCAATAGCAAAAGGTGAGAACTTTGCATTTGCTTGATCTTATCGCTTCCACAAATGGTCTTATTAGGCCCTTGCCCTATCAAAAACTCGATAGGCCTCCCATTACAAGTAACACACTACCTTAGCCCCTAAAAACCACACCAAAATCTCTTCAAAGCTTTCCGAATGTCCCGACCGATATTTCGAACCCTGAGCTCCGTGGGTCCGCACCGGAGGGAATCCCCTTCTCCAACAGTGATCCTCAAGAAACAACCTTACTACCTCATGTAACTGGGTTTAACAACATCCAATATGCCATTACTCTATCCTAAAATGTCCATTTATCCATCAATATCTATGAACTACACATAACAGATCATCAAATGTTTTGAAAATTCTAAAATATCACATAATTGAGCTGCAAAAACTACTCGATAACTATCCTACCCTGCATCTTAATCCAATACTTATCTATCAAATAATCCAACAACTAGGAGATTCACTAAAAGAAATACAAATGCGGCTACTTCACACTAAACTACCACTAGATTACGTCTCCTTCACACAAAAAAAACCTAAAATTAAACTTGAGAGCATGTACCCTCAGGTGTACCTAATAATTTGCGGTAAGCGATATAAAAGTAAATTATACCTTCCCGCGCATCTTATGGCAAGAAATGGGAATAAAGAAGAGGTGAGCCTGGTGAGGATCAGCGGTCCGAAAGCGGGACTCGCGAATGTTCTGGAAGAAATAGCCCTCACTGGCGTACTTGCCAGTGATCTTCCTGGGGGTCTGGTAGAAGGTGTTGGGGTCCCCATCAGGGTAGATAAAGACCTTGAACCTGCGCTCCATTTCGGCGTAATTGAGACGGAATATCTCCGGCGTGTGGTACACCTCGGAGAGTTCCGGCGCGTGGAGGAGCGGGGGGGCGGTGGAGGAGGAGAGGGAGGGAGGGGGGCGGAGGGACTTGAGGGAGAGGAAGGTGAAGGTGATTAGGGTTAGGGTTGCTAGGGTCAGGAGGGATCCTCGGAGGGTCAACATCTGGGGTTTCACCGCCGACATCGGTGGCGCGTGGGGAAAGGAGCGTGGGATTTCGGTTCGGTTGTACGGACTACGGAGTGGAGTGGAGTACTGGAGTGGAGTGGGGTTAAATGAGGTGGAAGGAACACGCGATCTCGTTGGCGCGTGTACAATAAAGAAGTCTTGGACCGGACGATCTAGTTTGATATTAGAGTGTGTTCGGTAACGATAGTTGTTTAACGGCTGTTAACTGTAATAGTTGTTGTTATCAGCTGTCAAATAGTAGTTCTTAGCTATAGCTGTCAACATGGGAGTGTTCGGTAGAAATATTAGTTGTCGCTAATGCTATGTTTATCATATTTTATTTATTTAATATAAAAATATGATATAAGATTATCGAAGCTATAATATTTTAAAACGAAATCATACATAATACTGGTCAATGGACGAGAGTAATTAATTAAAATACACCGCAATAATGTGAAAATAATACTATTAAAGAAAATTAAATATGATGTCTCTATTATTAAAAAACTAATATTAAAAAAATAACTCAAATTATATATGTAATGATATGAAAATAAATAGAGTAATAGCTAGAGGTGATAAATGAGGAAGATGGGTAGATATACTAGGAGTAAAATATGGGATTATAATAAAAATTTGAGTTAAAAAAAAAAACAAATGAAAAAAAAGTAGATGTGCATCCTTCAAAAGTTAGAAAAGATAGTCCTAAAAAAAGTAGCTTTCAAGAGCTACTTATATTTCAACAACTACTCCACAAACTAATTACCGAACACCACTAGTAGTGGTTTGACCTAGTCCAACCACTAAAGACTACTCCAAAAGCTGCTAGTATATCAAGAGGTGATAGGTAGATGGTAGTCGTTAGCTGTGAAGATAGCTGAATTTTACAAATGTATTTGGTACAACTGTATAAGTAGTTGTGGGGGTAGCAAAATTATCAAAAAGGACATTGAGACACTTTAATATGGTTGGTAATTAACAAACGAATATCTCCATGTATGTAATAACTCTATTTATTGTAACCATATAATTTTTCATGAAATAAATAAGTAATGACAAAGAAAATAAACCAACCATATAACAACTTATAATTATTCATTCAGAAAATACATGTACATATGTTAAAAAACATATTATTATTTTGGCATCAACGAGATGAAACAACAACTTAAGAAAAAAGAGTTTTATAGGAATGAGAGCAGTTTCAAGTTAAGCATACAAAAAGAAATTATTCCATTCTTATAAATGGGAAGGGGTTGACAATGGAGAATGATATCTCATGGTATACATTTTTCCTTTTAATATATTAACCTTTTGAATATTTAGTGTTGATAATTCATGAAGTAAAATCATACCAAATCAAAAATATACATCAATGAATCAATGATGAGATGGCTACAAGAGTGGTAGGGAACATGAGATTAGTTACCGTGATGTGAGGATAACATGATGAAGAGATTGTTTTTAGGAGGGCATATATTGTATAAAAATCTCAAAATCTACTTTGTTTATTGGAAAGCTACATCTGATAGCTTTCTCAAAAATCTCTTTCAAAAGCTTCCATCTAGCCAAGAATCTAAGTTGTCAAACACTTGAAATTAGAAGGTCTCTTTTAGTAATTTGTCAATGAGCAGGGACTCTCGCCAACTACTTGAGATTGACTCGGTCGACACTCAATTCACAAAAATTCAACTCGAGCTCGCCTTCGACTCGAGTTTATAACGAGCCTACTTAAGTGGACCTTTAACCTGAAAAAACTCGCGAGATGCTTGATTTTCAAAATACATTGTAATATAGAAGTTATATCTACTCATTTCTTCTTTTAGAAAAATTATTTTTAGAATATTTTTAAATGCATATAGATATGAGAAATAGCTCAAAGTCATAATTATAGTACATGCCAATTTTTTTGAGTTGCAGTGTAGTTCGGGCTATGATTTGACTTCAAGAGCTCAAGTTGAGCTCATAAAAGGTTGGTGAGCTAACAAGTTGAGTCAAGGTCAAGTTTGAGACCCGCAAGCCAAGTCAAGCTTAGCTGAGCTTAAGCTCGTGGTAACTGTATCATCAGATATGCAGTGTGAGAACAATTGGACAATTGGGTTGAAGTGAAATGGAAAATGAGATTCACTTATTGAGTGGTTATCAATTGTATATTAATCTCACGTATAATTTAGGGTCAAATTTCATGTTCAAAGGTGGCTCTTTATCACCTTCTGAGTGGAATATAATTAGATCATGTTCGGTTACCCATTTTTTGACTCTTGGAAATTACTCTTTCACTCCCTTGATTATTGTTTTGTTTCAATTTTTTTTTCCACTCTTTTTCTCTCCTTGTTTGACTCCCTCGAAACAAATCTCTACTTTTCATAGGAATCTAGGATATCATAACCATTACCCCTCAAATTTTTCTCTCTCCTACCCCTACCCTTCTTCCCCTATCCCTCTTTCAAAGTTACCACCATCGAACCACTACTCACTACAACATATCTGAGTATTTGCAATGCCAAAAATAATTGCATTAAAGTCTGGAATATGTTGCATTAGCTCTAATACAACGCCTATGACCGTTTTTGTTGCTTGTATCATATTAGGCCTACTACAATGTTGAATACAAGAAGTAATTAATTTATATAACGAATATATAATAAGTAGAGTCGAATACTCAAGATAATCTAAAATATTGTATTATTATATCATAATTAATATTTGGGTAATATTATTTGATAATTACTTATGATCAGATATGTGAGGCTCAATATATATCAGTGAGCTATTTAGACATTAAGGTGAGATTTCAAAAAATTAAGAAATATATTGGATTCTAGAAGCTTATGTAAAATTAAATGAAAATCTTGTATGACATGTCTAATTTAAGTTAAAATTAGACCATTTTAAAGGGGTCATTCTTTGACCACTTTGACTTAAAGTGGTAATTTCTTATTAATATTAGTAAAAAGCGACCATTTTAACTCATTTTATAACTGAGGGCGTATTTCACAAAATTGACTGAAGAGGTACGTGAAACCTTTTTAGGTGACTAATTTTTTTTTATTTTTTTTCATTTTAACCCAAGTAGCTTATTTTTTCACCTGGCTTAATGTTTGGCGTTCGGTCGTGTGACCCGACGGCTTATTTGCGACCTGGAGTGAAATGAGTTTCAGGTAATTTAAAGGTTTGAGCTCTGGTTCAAAAACTTGGTAATTAACCAAAGGATGGGCGTCTATGAAGTTATAAAACCCACACTAAAAGTTGTGGTATCTTATAGACCTAACATATATCACACAAATCAATAGAAAATGCTACAATCCATTGTTATTCCCTAAACCGAAAGAAAGAAAAATCTTGTTTTGTCTCTATAATAGACGATTCTCCCCCTTTTTCTAAATGTTATGTTACCAAATAACCTTAAAATATAAGGTGATTGAAATTTTGGTCAAATAAGATAGATCGGTTAAATAAGGTGATTGAAATGATTCACCAAACACACCCTAAATCTAATTTCAACCTATAATTAGACCGTCCTCACATAAAAGTCTGAAGTGTTCTATTCACATGAATTCTAGTGAGTTTCAGTTCCTTCTACTTCTCTCCAGTTGCTTCCATATCTCTCTCATTCCTTTCAGTTACTTTAAGTTGTCTTCAGTTCCTTCTATTTAATTTCTTCTATTTTTTCAAATCATTTTATTTTCTTGCCGTTCTTTCCAATTCTCTTCAATTCCTTTTACTTTCCTCCAGTTCATTCTCATTCAATTCAGTACAGTTCTATACGTTTCAACTAAAAAAACATGATATAAAAGGACTCATGTGGTCGACGATAATTTGCAGTCGACCTGATTTATACAAGTTTTTTGTAAACATTGAAAGACGTGTAGATATGTGTTAGCTTGATTGGTAAGAGATTTCACAGATGGTATAGTAACACTATGGTTTTCGTCTATCAATTGTTCCCGATTCACAGCATGCATGATTCGAAACGGTTTTCCAAATTGATTTATAAAAACGTATTCATATGAAGCACTAGAGACGGCACTAACTAGTCAACAAAATGGCGATTCTGCAAATGGTCGGTCCCAATCTACTTCGATCTCTAATATATTGTACACACTATTCCTTTTAGACATTAACTGTAGGTCACAAAAATAAAAAACCGACATTTGCTCAATAATTTATTGTTGTGTTTATGATCAACTGAAGAAGAAACGTTCCTCGTAGCTTGAAGTACGTTTCGAGTTGGTGGACCACTGGAGATTGCGAAACTTTCCAGATAAAACATCTCAAATCCGAGATCATAGTGATTAGGTAACTAGGTAAGCACATATTTATGAACAGTATCTAATCACGGTGATTATTTCATTTATCCTCTCTCAAACCCACACCAATAAGAAAATAATTATTTAAGATAATATTTAGACCAATCACATTATTGAAAAAGAACTATTTTACATTTGAAATTACATATTATCATCAATCAATTTTAAATAGTTATTATTTATTAATACTATTATATAAATAATCACTTTAACGTAAAATATCTATAATAAGATTTTCCAATGTTAACTTTAAAAAGTATGTACAATGCTATTTATATTGTAGACTAATATCCGGATAAAATGGTTATACAATAAGATGGGTAAGGGCAGATCTATGTAATACAAGACAATATCATATGATGCTTATTTTTTAATAGATAAAAATTAATAAGGAAAGCAAAAAAAAAAAAAAAGAGGTACAAAAAGGTAGTAAATTTATATGGATATACAATCATCCCAAATTTTTAACTTAGAACCGTCTCTTAATACGAGTACAATAACTTAGTCCGATTTGACTTTTTATTTTTAGTCTCAAATGAGCGCACAAAGTCGTAGATAAGAATGGAACCCCCAAACTCATAATTGGAGTAAGATAACCATTTAAACTAGTTCTTCTCTTAACTTAGTCCGTTTTGATGGAAAAAAGACGAAAGAACGTCCGTGTGACTCATTTGCACGTTCTCTCCGTCAAAATATTATGAAAAACAAAGACTCAAAGTCCACATCTTTCATGAAATTTGGGAGGTGGAAAATAGACAACTGCGGTGCACTAACACGTTCCAGATTAGCCAAATTGAGATTAGTTAACTAAATGATTACTCCAAGGAGACATTAACAAACAGCACTTATGTTAGCATCAAGAGGGACCACTTCGATCCATTGGTGGGGGTGCATTATAGGAGTGAGAAACTCTTTTTTTTTTTTCCTTTATTTTCTTGTAAAGATGCATGCGTGCTTATCACATTGTGCACCTATAAAAGAGAGACGAGACCCTCCAATGTAACCAACCAAAGATACATTAACAAAAGAAGATCACCACTTATACAAAGTTGATCAGTAAGAAGGTTAACTAAGAAGGAAAGGAAGTCATGGAAGGAAAGGAATCCAAGAGTTGCTGTGCCCCTGGTGAACCATGCGGGTATATAATAAATTTATAACTCTTTTTTTTTGCTAACAAACTAGCTCTACAGTCTACATACAAACACGTTTTCTTTTGTAGTAGTTTGATTGTGTTGCTGCATCAGTTTCCTAACTTGTTCATAGTTAGTTTGACGAGCACTTGAAGGAATTGCTACTTTTTGTTTCATCTTACAAAAGATTTAGTTTGTAGTGGTTTGTGTTTATGAACTTGAGCACTTGTACAGTTGTACGTGCCTCAAGTCCATGTTCTTTTATAACATGAATTGGAACTTTCATGGTTGTTGTTCCGGGGTATGATTGTATGAACAAGTGCCTAGCTGCCTCGAATGATGTTTAATTAGCACATGAAACAGTCTCCGGCCTTGGGGGGTGTCAAGGAAACACCTCCCATGTTGAGTAAGCTAACTAGCTAAGGTTTGTGTGATGTGTAAGTCTAAGTCTAAAGAGAAGTTTTTGTCAACAGATAGATTTTACCTTTCACCTAGACATTGAATGAAGTATTTATAGTACTTGATGTTTGTCATTTTGTGGTCGGACATGTGGCAGACTCCCAATGGTTGAGTTTGTGGATCATAGATCCAGTAAAGACTGGACAATCTATATGTTCTTGCCATTTCCGCAAGGTCTAGCCGTATGGGTGCCTTTACGCTTGTGGCTAGGTGCTGGCCCTGCGATATTTGCCTACTCAACGGAAATAACCCCGATCAGTTGTAATCATTAAGACAACCCTATGATCCTTCTAAAAAGTCAAACCCATATGCAAGAATTTACTCCGTAGAAAGGAACCATCCTAAAGCATATATTCTAAACTCTTACTTAAAGATGCATTAATTTAAAATTTAATGGTCAAGTGATTTATTTCTTTATTGTAAATATAACTATTTGTGTTCTTCTGTCATCAGAGTTGATGTTCCCCCCAATACCGAAGCATACTGCAAGTGTGGCCCTGGGTGGAAGTGTGAGATCAGAAAAATTGCAGACCCTAAGGCCGAAACCAAGCCTTTCTACAATTGCAGTGAAGGCTGCGTTTGTATCACGTAATCTACTAATCTACTGACCCTTCTTGTTGTTATTATATCCTTACAAGCTGTTCAGTTATGCCAAAAGCTTACCTGTATCATGTATGCATACACAATATTGCATAGTAAAACTAAAAGCATGTATTGAATCACTGACATTATATTATGTAACTTTATGTTCTGCTGTGGAGGCATTTATCTCTTTACTTAACAAAAAACATTGCAGGGCTGATTCTGAAAAATCGGAGGGCTCAAGCGGAACACAGACAGTGGAGACTGCTGGAGCATTCTGTGTTTGTGGGGAAGGGTATGCATGCACTATCACCAAAACTGAAGGTCCTGATGCCGGAAAAGCTTTCTTCGAGTGTGGAAATGGCTGTACCTGTGAGATTCCTGCCTCCGGAGACAAAGTTGTTCTTAAGGAAAATTAAATTAGTCATACTCTGGCAGGGTGGTGCAGTTGATTTGCAGCAAAATCTGTATTTGTGATAACTATGGTTTTCGTATTTGTATTCAGTGTGCAGTGTGCTGTAAAGTTGTAATGCCTGTACTTTTGGGCAATTTGAGATTTCATGTACTCTCTTCTTAAGAGTCCGAGACTACTGAAGAAATAAGCTGTTATGCTTCTCCAGTTCTACTGTTACAAGTTCTAGATTTGCTTATATAATAACCGGCCAGACTAACTACAAGTCCACAAGCCACAATATTACTTATATGCAATTTTAGAAAGTCTGACTATGTCCACGAAAATACTAAATTTTACACAATCTTTCATAAGCAACATTTCAGGCCTCACATTGAAAGCATTGCATTCAGGAGTATAACCTTTCATATGCACACACAGGAACGCCTAGCAAGGTCGATGCTTTTCAGCATATATATCTTGGTTAGGCATATTGTACATACCAGACAATCAGCCGTGCTTATCCTTCCGAAAATTGCAATAGACTTATAGACTGTATCCACCAAGTTTGGCATTGATCTACTAATGGTTAAGTTAACCAAGAGAAAGGAAAACAACATAATACAGACATGTTATCAATCAGAGTGCTCTTCCTCCCATCACCTGAGTTAATATAACCATTCTGTGGGTAACTTAAATTGCTCGTATCCTCCTAACTTTCCTCTACATTTGAGAAGATATGGACGGCAATCATTGGTCCTCCAGCAGCTTCTCACCCAGATCATCAGCTCCACTAACAGAAGTTTCCAGTTCCTGCACCCCTTTGACAGCCCATTTTTGTATACCTAAGGTTCTGAAGTTTCAGATTGTTTCGAACAAACACAAATTCTTTTGCTTGTTCTGCTCCAAATCCCAACCTATGCACAGCTTCTCGACATGGAATACTGTCACATAATTGCCAGCTTTCCTGGCACATAATTGCCGCACTTGGGATCTGACTCAGAATCTTAACAGCCAAAGTTTGAAGCCGGGGTGTTTCAAACCCAAAATTCTCCCACCATGAAACGGGATCCAGTTTATCCCTGCATTCTACGGCATCTTCTTCTCCGAAAGATGCCTCTACTCTCCAATACGTACCTAGTTCTTCCCTTATCAGTCTTCGTCCCTCAGTGTTACACTCATATCTCTCTAGAGTCGTATTCCAAGCCCTCATTGAAGATTTATCCTTGTTCTGACCTTTCCCAAAATACTTAGGATGTAATATGTAAGCTGCCCCGTGAAGTGGAGAAAATAACTTGTCCCATCTGCTTTCCATCAACAACTCCAGCTGATTCACCAACATGTCATCAATCCCTTTACTCCTCAAGGCTTCAAGTGAAAGAATCCGCCAATTGTAAACATCGCCCATGACAGAGTTTTCAATATTGAATGTTGCAAGAAGTCTCAAAAATGGTTCATACATCTCTACCGCCAGTTCAGCTCTACCCCAAAAGTCACCCCTTGTTATAACAGCTTCAGCATTAAACCCTACTTCAGGAACATTATCAAGTCTCCACTGTTTCCAGTCTTCCTTAAAAACTAACTCACACAGAGTTAGCTTAGTTTCGAAAATTCTTCTAACTAAAGAATAGGAGGGTGCAAACTTTCGGGAGACAGGGTCTGTAAACTCCTTAAGAACATCAGTGTGATCAGTGCAGAAAGAAGAGTTCTGAAAAGCTGAAACACACTGATCAATCTCTCTGGCGCATGAAACAACATCTCTAATCCAATCAATTTCAGCAATCTCCTCCATCAACAAAAGGACAGAATGTGAAGTGCAATGAGACCAAAAGATGTGTGGGAACTTGGACAGTATGACTGATTCGAAAGCATCACTAGCCTGGCCACCTAGACGCGTTATCACCTGGATCACATTTGATGGACCAACCTCTTCAATAACATTTGTAAGCTCATTGATGAACTGATTGTCCGGTCCATCACCCTCAATGATGTCTACCTCTTTCAGGAACATGACACCTCTCGGACTTACCACGAAAAAGTTAACACAGAAGCATCCAAGCGAGCCATCCAGATGGTTCACACAGAGTATTGTGCAGCCTGTGTGAGGCCAGGATTCTCTAGCTAGAGCCAAAGCTTTCTCTAATCTCAGTTTCTCTTTGCTTAGCAAACAACTTGATAGTTGGTCTACTGAAGGGGGCTCGTATCCAGGGCCGAAATCACCTAATGCTTTAACCATTTCCCTGAAGCAAAATGAATTAACTAAATTGACATTCAATCCATCCATGTAAAAGAACCTTGCTATAGTCTCATCTACTGTGGTTTTCGTCGAGGAAAAATCTAGAATTAATTGATGATTATAATTAGTCCCCTGAAAATTTTTCCTAGTACTATTTGCGCTTGAATTTTTTTTCTTCATCAGTTTCCTAGGTAGGCCTTCTTTTTCCAGTCTTCTGAATGCTTCTCTCATAGACCCATCTACTGCCGGACAAGATTTGACACCCAAGCCATGGAATCCAAGAAGATGAGCTCTAACGCGGGAGTAAGATCCGTTGTAACATTGATTACAGTGGTTGCATTTCCATCTCTTCGTGCCACTCCCTCTAACAAAGACTCCAAACACGTGCACATGTTTCCATCCCCATTTGTCAGATTCTAGAGGCATGGTGCATTGCAGAATACTGTTCACATTACAAGCAACATAGAATTCAGTTTAATCCAAGTACGAGTTTACGTGATTGGGTGTTGCGTCTAGCGTCTAAGATAACTGATTACGCTTAGACTTCTATCGTGAAAGAGAGTAATCAATATTAAACATGTATTGGCTTTCAAATTTTTTGTTGGCCAACGATTGAGAAGGGGTGTTTGAACCTGAGACGTAATGTATATGTACAATAATTTTAACCAATATGCTAAGACCTCTTTGGGGTTGTAACTCTTGTTAGGCAGACACATGTACGCAAAGCAAACTATATGGTACGATAGCATGTAGCGTTACACCAAAATTAGTCTAACATGACACATGGACGATAAAATCTGAAGTTTTGGCATTTTTCCTACCACAAAAACATTTCAATCAATTGGCAACAATAAAACAAGAAAAACAGCACGCCATATCAACAAAAAGTAACACAACTTAGACAAGAGTTGATCAATTAACTATAAAACCACTTTGACCAGAATTAATCACATAACGCGAAAGGAGAAAGAGGAAAGTACCTTTAGCAAAAGAGAAGAATCGCGATGAATTTTGCTGTAGAACTGTAGAAGCTATGAGAGGATCATGTATGGGGAGACCCAGCTCAAGCCGTTTTTGGTTTTGAAACGCGAATAGGCAAACCGAAACGCTGTTTTATTCCAAGTCAAAAATCGCCGGAAACGCCCATTTGCACAAAGAGTCGAAACGAAAAGTAAAAAGAAACCATTAAGACAAAAGGGTCAGTCATTCGCTTTACTGCTTGAATACGACTTGTGTTTTTAATTTTTTTTGAAAGAAATAAAAATATGTTATCCTCTCGACAATCGGGGCTCTAAAGTCACGAAACTTCATAGTGGTTTACAGTTTAGAAACGTTTTTTTTGTTTGTGTAAGTATTGGATTGCACTGTAGTAAACTAATTATACATAACTTAAAAAAGGATAAATAGTCAACAACTTCACGAAACTAAAAACGTTTCTAGTTTGAAGACAGAGCAGAAAGTGAATATTCCACGTACGTCTTATCTGTCCCCAGCTACTTTAGGACCTCAGATGCCTATATTGCAATGACGACAAATATCCTAATCTTTGCAACTCTAGATTCGACGTTTCTTCCGGGCATTCCATTTGGCAAAAACGTTTCTTCGACATTTCCACGATAATATTCCCTTGTCGTGTGGTCTCGACAACTGTTTTCAAGATTAAGGAAAGTGTGTTGCTGCCATTTAGAAGCAAAGGACCCCAACTAGTTAAGATAATAATAATTTTTGGCACTCTAAAATTGTCCTACATATTTCCATCATCTCTTTTCCACCACAAAGAAGTGAACCAACATAGTGAGTGAGTGCTTTACAAAAAGAAATAAAACAAATGAGATGAGCATGCATCGAGTGTATTAGCATTATATACTGATGTTCATTAATGATTTATTATTCATAATCTCCTAATTCTTCATGGTACGTAACAATGATAAGAAAAGTTGATGACCCCAAGCCAATGCAAGAAAAAGTAAAAAAAAAACCTTTTCGCAACTGTAGCCGAGAATGTGTCTGGACCATGCCACCATGTATGTAACTTTTCAAGGCATTCTCTTGTATGTTCCTTGCCGTCCGAAAAGGTTACGGAAGGTTTGGCAAACGTAACATTGTCCGTATCCTAGTGTCCATGATATAATAAATAATAAAACTTTTAGAGCGCATATCACTTTGTATACTCATTTATACGTTAGATGTTTTATACGAAAGTACATATACTTCACATTTCATTGTTTTTCTTAAAAATACAGGGACGAGTCTAATGAACGCCTAAAAGCAATGGTAGGCTTTGTTTGAGATGTGTATATGGAGCTCAATCAAAGTTTTACAAGTACTCTTCTTGACGTTGATCCATTTTACATTTACAGCTGGTGTTACACGCTTCCCCAATTAAAATATCAAATCTTCTCTGCTTTCAATTTTCTGTTAAATCTCAAAAAACCCTTTTACCAAAATTAGGGAAATTATTTAAGGTACCCTGGTAATTTTGCTATTTTCTAGGGTACCCCTCACATTTGAACACTAACCAAGTACGGAGTACTAACTAATTTCCTTCACATCTTCAAACAAGCTATCCCATTTGTAAAGATTCTTGATAGTTTTACGGTGTGTTTAGTGCTCGAACTGGAACATGTGCATAATGGACAAAACTTGATTGTGTGGGTTACGCCAAAGCAACTTTTTGGCAGATTTCTTATCCTATTCTTCATTATATTTACCTAGAACGGCTCTTGCAAATTTTCGTCCAATTCTATTTCGGGGCCAATACGAGGTTTTTTGTGGGTATAGTCCACAAAAACCGATTTTTTGGGTCGATTTTTGATTTTCCTAAAAAAGCCTCGAAATTTACCAAGAATGTTCATAGGGTGTATTGGAGTATAATTTAAGCATGTGGCAATGTCATTCCTTCTTGTTAATAGTTTTACGGTGTGTTTAGCGCTCGACTCGAGCATATGCATAATGGACAAAATCGATTGTGTGGGCTACGCCAAAGCTACTTTTTGTCAGTTTTCTTATACTATTCTTCATTATATGTATCTAGGATGCTTCTTGCCAATTTTCGTCCGATTCTATTTCGGAGCCGAGATGAGGTTTTTTCGTGGGTTTACAAAATAGGCTTTTTGGATCGATTTTTGATTTTCCAAAAAAAAATTCCCGAAATTTATCTAGCATGTTCATAGGGTGTATTGGAGCATAGCTGAAGCATTTGGCAATGTCATTCCTCCTTCTTGATAGTTTTACATTGTGTTTAGCGCTCGATCCGAGCATGTGCATAAATGCATAATGGAAAAAACCGATTGTTTGGGCTACGTCAATGCTACTTTTCGGCAGTTTTCTTGTTCCAATCTTTATTATATGTATCTATGATGCCTCATGCCAATTTTTGTCCAATTTATTTCGGGGCCAAGAGGAGGTTTTTTCGTGGGATAGTGCACAAAAATTGGTTTTATGAGTCGATTTTTGATTTTCCGAAAAAGTCCCAAAATTTACCAAGCATGTTCATAGGGTGTGTTGGAGCATTATTAAAGCATGTGGCAATGTCATTCCTCCTTCTTGATGGTTTTACGGTGTTTTTAGCGCTCGATTCGAGTATGTGCATGATGGACAAAACCGATTGTTTGGGCTACGCCAAAGCCGTTTTTTAGGAGTTTTCTTATTCTATTCTTCATTATATGTGTCTAGGATGCCTCTTGTAAATTTTCGTCCGATTCTATTTCGGGGCCGAGACGAGGTATTTTCGTGAGTTATAGTCCACAAAAACCGACTTTTTGAGTCGATTTTTGATTTTTTAAAAATTGCCCCAAAATTTAGCTCCTTCATGATAGTGTAATGGTATTTTTAGCGCTCCATTCGAGCATGTGCATAATGGACAAAACTAATGGTTTGGGCTACGGCAAAGCTAATTTTTGGAAGTTTTCTTATCCTATTCTTCATTATATGTGTCTAGGATGCCTCTTGTAAATTTTCGACCGATTCTATTTCGGGGCCGAGACGAGGTATTTTCGTGAGTTATAGTCCACAAAAACCGACTTTTTGAGCCGATTTTTGATTTTTAAAAAATTGCCCCAAAATTTAGCAAGCATGTTCATAGGGTATAATGGAACATAATTGAACTATGTGGCAATGTCATTCCTCCTTCATGATAGTTTAACGGTATTTTTAGCACATGGCTGTGAAATTCGCCAAGGCTTTTGGCACCAAGGTTACAGTTATCAGCACTTCTCTAAACAAGAAGGATGAAGCAATCAACCATCTTGGTGCTGATTCGTTTGTAATTAGCCGTGAGCCGGAGCAAATGAAGGTATAATTTCACTTCTTTTTTTCTTGGTAGAACAGGTGACTAGGGTCTTGGATGACATTGTCCTCAAACTACCCTTGAACTTCTAGTCAAAATACTATTAGAGTCAATATCAGCATTTTTATGCCTCCTGTGCAGATTACTCTTCCAAGTATGGGAAACTAATGTGCCTAAACCATCATGAAATCAAATTTCTGTATTCTCAATTTCTCATGCTGAGTAGTTCATGTGGTCTTGGCTTGGAGCAGTCTGTTAATTGATACGCTTATCTTGCTCCAAGAGTATATTCTAAATCATATTTTATCTATCTAATAACGTAGTTAACATTTGGTTGCATCTGTTTAGGCGGCAATGGGGACAATGGATGGTATAATTGACACTGTCTCGGCACCTCATTCAATCTTACCTCTGCTTGGTCTTCTGAAATCTCATGGGAAGCTGGTTTTGGTTGGTCTTCCTGAGAAACCATTCGAGTTGCCAGCCTTCCCTTTGCTTGGAGGTAAGCAAGAAAAGAGTATCTTAGTTGTTCGTATTCTTTCTTGATGATAGTTTTTATGTCCAGCTGACGTGGAAATTTATAGGGAGGAAGATGGTGACTGGAAGCTGCATTGGAGGCATTAAGGAGACTCAGGAGATGATTGATTTTGCTGCAAAGCATGGCATCAAATCAGATATTGAAGTTATTCCCATAGATTATGTCAACACTGCCATGGAGCGCCTACTTAAGTCAGACGTCAGATACCGTTTCGTCATTGACATTGCCAACACACTGAAAGCTGCGTGAAAGTAACATTGGGGTGTGTGTGTGTGTGTGTGTGTTCTGATTGCTTGTGAGTTGGGTCTTTCTAAGCAGAGCTTGTTATGATCAGAAGCTATCTCTTCTCCATCAAGGTGTTGATAGAATAATCAACTTGTTGTAGGATCCACGGTTTACCAAGGGACGATTTTTAACGCGTAAGATTTTCATATTTGATGGAGATAACTGGTGTACCCTACTCATTAAACATGAATGTAGTGATGTTTTCCCTCTTTGAAAACCCTTTGCAATCCGTTTTTTATAGCGCGATTGTATGAGCCAAAGCTCATGTAAGTGTATTGCCCGCCACTTTCAAATCTCATCACTATAGAAGAAATGTGGCTTACTAAAGTAGTAAAGTTGGCGCCCTTGTTTTTCCTCGTCTTCCTCCCCAAAACTTGCATTAAAATAAGGAAAATTGGATCCATCACTTTTCCTCATTCAAACAATGTATCAAGTAGCTAGTTCTCTGTAAATGTCAACTTCTAAAAGAAATATTAATGTGCACGTGTAGGAACAATTTTTACTTTATAATTAAGTTAAAACACAAATGCATATATGATAGAAGGTCTTGCACTAATGGTATATATAGAGCTGATCGATGTTATTTGATCTCTACCTCTTTTTGTAATCATCAGTCTTTCTTTTATTAGACGGTCTAAATTAGAGATAAAATTAGACCAAACTAAAAATCCTAATAAAATATAAAACTTCCATATTTAGCTCATTTCTTCTCCTCCCCCACCCATTTTTAGTTTTCTCCCTCCACCCCCTTCCCCATCGCCGCCTTCTCCTTCCAATACCGCCCACCTTCTTCCCTCTCCTCCTGTGGTGCTTTCCTCCCTCAATTCCCTCCTTCCTCCTCCATCACAGTTGCTTTCCTCCCCCCTTCCTCACCTGCATTGCTCTCCCCACCCACGTTGTCGCTCCCACACCGCACAGTCTCTCTCGACAGTCGTCATTCTTTCACGACCATGCTGCACCAGGTGGCTATGACACTAGGAGTTCTACGGTAATATTGGGCGGAAACACCCGCTCTCAGTGACGACGACATAGAAGAGGGAGATGAAGATGGCGTGTGACTGAGCCCGTCGGCGGTGACTGTGCATGGCAGTGGGAAGGAGAACCAAAAATCTTGTATGAAATCGTCTAATTTTAAACGGATTTAAGGTGATCACTGATTAAAACAGTCATTTTTATCAAAATGTTAAAACTAGACGGTCTCCTTTAATAATTTATGAAAAGAGAGCCGCACGACTAGTAGAGGGTTAGGATTCGATGTTAGGATTTGAGGGAAACATATATCACTCATTAAGTAATTGTAGAAGGGAGGATGTGCTAATGGATAATTTGTGAATAATCATTGTACTATCTCAGTGGCTACAACAAATTAAACAAGGTGCATGCATTAGGCATTTTAATCTTGCTTTTATCAACAACCTCTTGAGATGTCAGTCTCATCTCTTTTCATTGAATTTTATTGCTTGCTACTGACCACAGAATCTTCATGTTTTTCGTCATATTACTTTCGCTTATAGTATGCTGCTTTTGGGGGCTTAGCTCACCGATTGTGTCACTTATCCTCAACTATATTTATTTATCAATATACATAAGGTGTACCTAGATATGAATATGATATACAGAATGTATATTTTTCCAAATGTTTGAATCATTTATAAAATAAATTAATTGCAATGTTATAAATTGATTAAATTACTGAAAATAATCAGCTTTTTTATTTTATATGACTTGCATCTCTAACATTTTACGGAGTAACTTAAAGTCATATTCTTTCACAGTACAATTTAATAAGTTAACCACTATAATACGAGCAGTAATTAAACATATTTCTAACTTTTTTTTTTAATTAAATTTGTGATATTTCCGAATGGTTGGCAATTGGCAAATGACAATGTGTCATCGACATAAACTTCCTTCATTTTGCGGTGCGGAACTGCGGACACATCTATTTAGGATCCGTACGTCAACTCATTATTCATCATCTTCCTTTGACTCATACTTTGGAGGGAGGCTTAGCTCACCGAGTACGTCACTTAGAATACGAATACACTGCCTATATAATAAACCCATTTGCTGCGTTACTTTCGTTAACATCTACAACTTCTCATTCTTCTTACATATCCAAAATATAATCTAGCAGCGCTCTTTGATCATCTCAAGCTTGAAAAGAAAATGGCAAGAGCAGGAGAAGAGCAACAAGCACAAAAGGCATTCGGATGGGCTGCCAGAGACACTTCTGGTGTCCTCTCTCCCTACCACTTCTCTAGGAGGTTTGTAGTCTTTCTTCTATATGTACAGTATACAATAGTATTTCATGCAAACCTGTAGAAAAGATATGCATGGAAGTTGGATCGTTTACTTGTGTAATATTTGATTTTTTTTGTTCTATTAGCAGCGCAGAAAGTCGCATATAAGAGTTAAGCCAAATATATATCTCAAAGTTAAGATGGGAATGACACGATTCATATCTCAATGATATTCAAATCATTGGAAAAGACTGTTATAAAGAGTAGACCAACTTCTTACAAGCTAAACTTTTTAAGCTACTTAAGAGCCCCAATAGAATTATATACCTCACTGGTCAGCATTGCTCCGTGTACTTTTATCCGTCTCTTCCAAGACTTTCTGGATAATATTAGGGGCACCGCAATATCAATGTAAATATTTAAATGTGTGTGGAAATAAACGCTTCCTATGTGAATTTATACAAATTAGTTAGTGCACATAAATAATGGAATGTTTACTGATTAATGAGATAAGTTGTGGTTTTGACATGCAGGTCAACAGGAGATAAGGATGTGACTTTGAAAGTGCTATATTGCGGAATTTGTCACTCGGATCTTCACTTCATCAAGAATGAATGGGGGAATGCCTATTACCCTGCTGTTCCTGGGTAATTTTCTGGATATTTTCTCTATGAATATGATCTTTAAAATCCCTTATGCAGGGCCCATTTACAAAGTATTTATACTTGTAAATGAGCAAAAAAAAAAAAAAAAAAAAGAAAGTTTGGAAGAATATCAATGTGAGTTGTTCGCGTATTAGCTACTGTAGCTAGTAAGGTTTTCTTCGGATATGCCTTGTTTTGGATGGACTGAAATCAAACTGAATAGAAGCTATTATAACTGAATTTATTAGAACTAGACTTAATTATTAGAACTGATCGGACTGAATAGTTGAATTGGACTGAAACTACTGGTAATCAAGTATGAAAGAACATGATCTAGAGTTCCCTATGCTTGATCCTGGTAGCATCACTTGCTGTTTCTACTAGCACGTGTAAGTTTTGGGCACTAATAAACAACATTTTGTATATATTCAGGCATGAGTTCGTTGGTGTTGTTACAGAAGTAGGAAAGAAGGTGCAAAAGTTCAAAGTAGGGGACAAGGTTGGGGTAGGATGCTTGGTTGGATCATGTCATTCCTGTGATAGCTGTGCTGATGATCTCGAGAACTACTGCCCCAAGATGATGGGAACATATGGATCCACCTACTATGATGGCACCAAAACATTAGGAGGCTACTCAGATATCTTCGTGATCAACGAGCATTTCGCTGTTCACATTCCCGATAACATGCAACTGGATGCCACTGCCCCTCTTCTCTGCGCAGGTATCACTGTCTACAGCCCTTTGAAATACTTTGAGCTTAATAAGCCTGGACTTCATGTCGGCATTGTCGGCCTTGGTGGTCTTGGCCACATGGCAGTCAAATTCGCTAAGGCTTTTGGGGCTAAGGTGACTGTTATCAGTACCTCTCCTAACAAGAAGGATGAAGCTATCAATCACTTCAAAGCTGATTCTTTTCTTGTTAGCCGCGATCCTGAGCAGATGCAGGTAAGAACATATATAAAAAAATGCTGCTTCACAAGTCACGTTTAGTCCATTTGGTGATATAGATTGTAAATCTCCTTACTTTGTCATAGGCTGCTATGGGGACAATGGACGGTATAATTGATACAGTCTCCGCAGATCATCCTCTTTTACCATTGCTTGGTCTACTAAAATATCATGGCAAGCTGGTTTTGCTTGGTGGTATAGCAAAACCTCTAGAGTTGCCCGTGTTCCCAATGCTTGCAGGTAAGCAACGAGAGATTTCACATGTTTATAGTTTGTATAAGGAAGCTGTTATAGACTTGCAGACTTATGATACGTACATCTGAATTGAACTGCGTTATGTGACAGGGAGGAAGATCGTGGCTGGAAGCACCATTGGAGGAATTAAGGAGACGCAGGAGATGATTGATTTTGCTGCCAAGCATGACATCAAGGCCGACGTTGAGGTGATTCCAATGGACTATGTGAACACAGCCATGGAGCGTCTACTCAAGGTTGATGTTAAATATCGATTTGTCATCGACATAGCCAACACATTGAAAGCTCCGATAGAGCAGTCCTAATCTGATGGTTCAAATGGAAATTTTGTACTCGGCACTTCTTACTTACTACTCCGTAGTTACTAGAGCCGAAGGTGTTATCATTCATTGAATCACAGTCATGTCTTATTTCCCTGTATTCCATTACACTTTCGTTCATTCGTTGTACTATTAAAATTGATGATTTGAGGGATTTGTGTAGTAGTCAATGTAAAGCAGTTGAGCTCGTGCATAGGCTAAATGTGAACCTCTGTTTTAATGTGTATCTTATATGTTTTTCGTTAATAAGAAGCCTTTATATATTCTCTAGTCTCTCATATATGTATTCTCCTCCATGAGAACCAAACAATTGCATTGAACCAAAAAAGTGGAAATTCTAATTGATGTCACTGAACTTTGCTTTCCCCGCTGGTACACAATTGTCAAAACTGATTTCAACTGGTGCCCTTTACTTTCTTACATTAATCTAGATGGTGACCGAACATGAATAAAATCATCAATTTTCTGTTAAATAATTAATCAAACTTTCTCATTAATTAATATAATTCATATTTGCTACAAATAGTATTTGAAAAATTTTAAACCTATTACTTGAGTCAATGAATTCTTCGACCTTCTTCTTCAAAATCTCAACTTGGGTTGTATCTCTCCGTCTTTTATGATCAAAGGTTCACCTAAATTGTTATTTCTTTTTCCTATAAAACCGACATCCATAACACTTTCGGTGCATTGAAATTCCATTCTATATTAACGACTTATTTATATTTGATCACCGTTTAAATCACTATAAAAAAAATAAAGGGTGCTAGTTGGAGTTCCCTCCCCCCCCCCCCCTTTTCAATAGAAAGGATAATATTTAGATTAACCACTTTAATTCAATTAATATTTAGATTTATTTTTGAAAATTAGTCACATGCAAGAAAGAGATACCCCATCGCTATCAGTGCCGGCTTTGGGGGTGTGCCAAGTGCACATTTGCACAGGGCCCCCCCAAAGCCAAGGGCCTAATATTTAAAACTTTGTTTAATAATTATTAAAAGGAAGATATCAAGAGTTTCTTGTCACTAATTCAATCCTTTTTTTTGGCTTAAAATATGAAAAGTCATATTATTATTCTTCCCAATTTATATTTTTCTTATTTAATCATAAAAAAATCTTCATCGGTCATTGATATAATGGCTATATTTATTGGCTTTAAAAAAAAATTACTTGTCAAGATTTGGTAGATATTTTTTGTTTCGAAAAATGCAAGAAGGGTGTCGTATTCAGGTGAAAGCTTAATAATAACCTTTTATTTATGTAATTTGTATTTTTTTTAATGCATTGGGGCCCCATTTTACTATTTCGCACAGGGCCCTTCAAATCCACGGGACGGCCCTGATCACTATCTTTTATTTTTTCTTATGTATTTCATATCAACTTCCTTAAATTTTGTGTCAAAACCAAATGGGTAGAAATGATTGGAAGTTTTGGAACCGAGGGAGTAATAGATAAGTAATAGCCTAATGGCGTAATGGGTGATATCGACATAGAGTTAGTCACATACTAACTACCTTCATACTAACTACCAAAAAAAACATACTAACTACCTTCGTTTTGCGGTGTAGACACATCTATGAAGGTCGTACGTCAGTTCATCATCTCTCTTCCTTTGACTCATAGTATACTGCTTTTGGAGACTTAGCTCACCGAGTACGTCATTTGGAATGCATATACTGCCTATATAAGCCCATTGCTGGGTTACTCTCTTTATCAACTACAACTTCTCATCTTCCTACAATCTCCAAAGTCTAGCAATAATAACTCCGAAAGGAAAATGGCAAGGGCAGGAGAAAAGCAACAAGCACAAAAGGCATTCGGATGGGCTGCCAGAGACACTTCTGGTGTCCTCTCCCCCTACCACTTCTCTAGGAGGTTTGTAGCTCTTTCTTCGATATACATATTATACAATCGTGATTTTATGGAAACCAGAAAAAGATATGTGCATTAGATGATATACCGATATATGTGAATTAAATTTCACGTACGAGGCAGCCACGTTACTACTTAATTGTGTTGCTTCTTGCTAGTATATGTGAAAATTATTATCTAGTAGGAGCCTACAAAGTCGTAGATAAGAATTAAACGAGTCTCAGAGCTGGAAGATGGGATTAACATCACTGTGTCAAACGCCAAGTCGATCTTACTAGTATATGACCATTGTTCAATTTAACATCAGGGGATATATGGATGTTTGATATGCCTATCCAATAGTCTAAATAATATCAGAGGCGTGGGAGTATCACTGTGTCAAACGCCAAGTCTAAATAACATAAGACGCTTCATTTGTGAAACTATTAAAATTAGTTGGTGCATAGAAATAATGGAATGTTTACTAAAGATATATGTTGTGGTATTGACATGCAGGCCAACAGGAGAGCAGGATGTAACTTTCAAAGTGCTGTACTGCGGAATTTGTCACTCCGATCTTCACTTCGTCAAGAATGAATGGGGGAATGCCAATTACCCTGCTGTTCCTGGGTAATTTCCTGAGAATCTCCTCTATGCATGAGCTTTCTGATTCCTAATACAGGGACCATTTACATATATTGTATAGTAGTTATACTAGCAAATGAGCTAGAAAGAACTAAGTTTGAAAGGGTATAAATGTTAGTTGTTCGTGTATCAGCTAAAAATGATTGCTTCGGGTATCCCTTATTCTTTTGAACTGAGACTGACCTACTGAATTGAAATTATTAAAGCTGAATTTATTAGAGTTAAATTGAACTTATTAGAACTGAAATGAACTGTACTGAACTTATCATAAGTGAATTAAAATATACTGCTAATCAAGTCCTAAAGATCGAACATGGCATTATAGTTCCCTATGCAATATGCATGGTCAGTTGGTCCTGGTAGCATCACTTGTTGATTCTACTTGCACACGTAAGTTTTGGAGTACTATTGTACTAATAAACAACATTGTGTATTCAGGCATGAGTTCGTTGGTGTTGTTACAGAAGTAGGAAAGAAGGTGCAAAACTTTAAAGTAGGGGACAAGGTTGGCGTAGGTTGCTTGGTTGGATCATGCCATTCCTGCGACAATTGTGCTGATAATCTCGAGAACTACTGCCCCAAGATGATCTTGACATATGGATCCACCTATTATGATGGCACCAAAACATTAGGAGGCTACTCAGATATCTTTGTCATCAACGAAAATTTTGCTGTTCACATTCCCGACAACATGCCACTGGATGCCACTGCCCCACTTCTCTGTGCAGGCATCACTGTCTACAGTCCTTTGAAATACTTTGAGCTTGATAAACCTGGACTTCATGTCGGCATTGTCGGTCTTGGTGGTCTTGGCCACATGGCAGTAAAATTTGCCAAGGCTTTTGGGGCTAAGGTGACAGTAATCAGCACCTCTCCTAACAAGAAGGATGAAGCTATCAATCATTTTAAAGCCGATTCTTTTCTTGTTAGCCGCGATCCTGAGCAGATGCAGGTAACTGTGTTTGAACAAATTATATAGAATAATTTTGATTTACAACTCATATTTAGTCCATTTGGTGACGTTGACTGTAAATCTGCTTACGTTTGTCATAGGCTGCTATGGGGACAATGGACGGTATAATTGATACAGTCTCTGCAGATCATCCTCTTTTACCATTGCTTGGTTTGCTGAAATATCATGGCAAGCTGGTTTTGCTTGGTGCTCCAGAAAAACCTCTTCAGTTGCCCGTGTTCCCTTTGCTTGCAGGTAAGCAAATAATTTTTTTTAAAATTTGTGTCTAGTTGGTATATGGAAGCTGTTACAGACTTAAATACATTGTCAATACATACATCTCAATTGAACTGCGTAATATGACAGGGAGGAAGATCGTGGCTGGAAGCACCATTGGAGGAATAAAGGAGACTCAGGAGATGATTGATTTTGCTGCGAAGCATGACATTAAAGCTGACATTGAGGTGATTCCAATGGACTATGTGAACACAGCCATGGAGCGTCTACTCAAGGTTGATGTTAGATATCGATTTGTCATCGACATAGCCAACACATCGAAAGCTCCGATAGAGTAGTCTCCATATGATGGTTCAAGTGGTGATTTTGTACTAGGCACATCATGATTTCTAGAGCTGAAGGTGTTATTTACCTCAGCCGATGTCTTTTTCCCCTCTTTGTAATTATACTTCCGTTGTACTGAAGTAAGTGATCTGTCTAGTTACAAATGTCAAGCAGTTGAGCTCGACAATGGTATTACATTTCCCTTTTTCTGTTCAAAAGAGGCCTTTGTGTATTTTCCTCATCTCTCGTATATGCATTGGCTTTCATTTTAACCAAGTAGTATCACGAGTGAATTGAAGAAATTGCAGTAATTTTACATCTATCACTAAAACTCAGCAGTAGCAATAGATCATGTTTAACAACTGCACAAGCTAAGAAAAGAACTAGCTCAAGTGGTTAGAGCTCTCTTGTCCCAATTATGAGGTTGGGGGTTCAATTCTTACCCGCGACTTAGTATGCACATTTCAGACGGAAAATAAAAACAATTGCACAAACTACACATTAGCTGCAAACCATGGCATAAAACAAGATACTGAAGTTGTACCCATAAAATATGTGAACACAGCCATGAAGTGTTTACTTTAGGCAAACTTTTCATGTCTTCAACATCACCAATGTGCTTAAGGCTGCATGAGAGTATCATTTGAGGGTTTGATTACTTGCAAGGATGTTAATATCAGAACTTAAAAGCTCTTCTCAGTTCTCCCCCATCAAGATTAATATTATTCTTGGTGTTGTTAGAATAATTAACTTGTCTAGGGAGTACGATCTAATGTTCACCTGGTAGTGGCGATTGGCATGACATAAGATATCCATATTTGATGGAGAATTTTAGTGTATCCTCACGCTTATCAGATATGAACATTGATGTTTAATTCGTCCTCTTTGATATCTCCTTACAACCTGTTATGTGCCCAAGCGCATGACATTAGCAGCTTAGCGCGTTTGTGTGAGCAAAAACTCATAAAAACTGGAAGTAAAGTTTTGCGGAGCTCAACTATGTCAGCACTGACATTCACTCAATCCATGGGACTTTCAAGGTAAAACAACCTTCTTTTGAGTTTTTCATTTCGGCTATTTATGCAAGTACGAAATTCAGAGGTAGAAAAGAGTTTTGGGCAGACTTTGAGAAGTTGGCTAGTAGTGTTAATAAGCCTTGGGTGGCAATTGGGGATTTTAATGAGATTATGAATCAAGAAGAGAAATTCGGAGGAAGGCCTATTAAAATGCATAGAATGAACAGATTTAAAGATACCATGGACTTTGTGTGACTTGGTAGATATCGATTACCATGGCCCAAAGTTCACCTGGTACAACAAGAATCCAAAAAAGCCTATTTTTGAGAGAATTGATAGATGCTTTGTTAACTCTGACTGGCTAACCTGTTTTCCAAATTCCAACATCAAGCACCTAGCCAGGACTTGTTATGACCACTGTCCAATTCAGTTTTCCACCACTGCTTCCATCCTTGTTCATGCAAATAAAACTTTCCAGCGAGAACCTTTGTGGTATCAATTCTGCGGGTTCAAAGAGATGATCGAGGAAGCCTGGAAAACCATCTTGGAACCTCTGCCTGGAAGTTAATTTCTCTGGCAGGTAGAGTGAAGGGTTGGGTAGCTGATAATTGTCCTAACTTTAGAATTAGGAAGAGGACCTTGTTAGCTAGAATCGAGGGAATCCAGAAAAACCTGAGTATTAAGCCCCATAAGGCCATAACAGCTCCCTTCTGGACCTGGACCATAAGTTGAATAATGAACTGCAGTAGACTTTAAACTAAGAACAAGAGTATTGGAAAATAAGAGTTAGGGATAAGTGGCTGACCTGTGGGGGATAGAAATACTGGCTATTTCCACCAAAGTGTATTTCAGACGAGGAGTAGGAATATGATCCTTTCTCTTAAAGATGATGTGGGGAACATGGTCTATGGGGATGAGGTCACTGCTCATATTAGGAGTTTATCTGCAAACTGTTTACCTCTAAGAAAGATACTAATCCTGCAGGAGTATGATAGAGGGAGATGGCTTTATGCCAAAACAAGACAGATTTTCTGCTCCTCAGGCTTTGAAGCAGAAATTTGGGCCATAAAGGAAGCACTAGACTGGATCAGGACTAGAGGAATCTCAAATGTGGGACTGCTCTCGGATGGCAAGGAGGCAATTCTTTCTATAAACAGTGTAGCACCTAGACACCCCTCTTATGTGATTTTGGACTGCAGGGAGTTGCTAGGAAACATGGAGATGGACCTAGCTCTGAGACATGTCGATAGAAGGTAGAACGAGGTAGCATACACATTAGCCACGGAAATCAGGAAAGCTGACTTTAGGGAAGATAGTACTACTACTTGGGTCGAGCCTCCTAGCTGTATTTTGGAGTTTTTGGACGAGAACTTGTGTCTAATATCTAACCGCTGGGGGTTAGGGAACATGTATTAAGTGCTGGTACTCTATTTTGGTGGTCTTTTGCCACGCTTACAAAAAAAAAAAAAAAAAAAAAAAAAAAAAGCTCATGAAAACTGCGTTGACCTCCCATTTCGTTAGTAATAGCATCTCTCGCTTATGCCATAGGCTACAAGTCTATAACTCACATGAGGAGGCCAGTATAACAGTTAGTTTAAGACATGCTATAAAGCATCTCCGAGATTGTGAATTGAAACAGAATACAGATTTTAAGGTTCTGAGGTTTGAGGGCAGAAAAACGTGAGCAGAGAATAGCCTATACAAAGGGGCCTTTTCTATCTTTAACATCCACCCCCTCCTCTGTGAAACTTTAGTGATTGTTCATCTGAAGTTGTCACGACTTGAGCGAAATATACAAGAGATAGATAATTTGTAAAGAAATGGCAAGAGCAGGAGAAGAGCAACAAGCACAAAAGGCATTCGGATGGGCTGCCAGAGATACTTCTGGTGTCCTCTCCCCCTTCAACTTTTCTAGGAGGTTAGTAAGTCTTGCTTATATAAACACAAATGGTAGTATGCAAACATGTACCAAATGCTATGTAATGACTAAAACAGCCACACAGCTTGTGTAGCTCTTATAGTATATGTGCAATATGAAAAATATGATGTCATGTACTCTATCAAGATAGGGGCATTATAGCTTGTTTGTAGATAATGCAAACAATGTACACTTCTAAAACAGTAAAAGCTTAGTTTGTGTTTTAAATGTTCGCTAATAAGATATATGGTGGTTTTGATATGCAGGCCAACAGGAGAGCAGGATGTGACTTTCAAAGTGTTGTATTGCGGGATTTGTCACTCCGACCTCCATTTTGTTAAGAATGAATGGGGGAATGCCTATTACCCTGCTGTTCCAGGGTAATATGCTTCAATTTCTCCTAATTATCTTTACCATTCCATATGCGCGTATCATGTTAACGTTTTTTAACTAGCTACTAAGACTTCGGAGTTGTACAACTATAAGAAAGTATGTTGTTTGTTCTGTAACTAGAAAGGTTAATTACGACATTGGATTATATTATACATCTACATCACCCCTTGCAATGTACTAGCGTACGTTAAACTAATAAATGACATCATGTTATTTTCAGGCATGAGATCGTTGGTATTGTTACTGAAGTAGGAAAGAATGTGCAGGACTTTAAAGTAGGAGACAGAGTTGGGGTAGGGTGCTTCGTTGGATCATGTCATTCCTGTGGTAGCTGTGCTAATAATCTCGAGAATTACTGCCTTAAGATGATCATGACATATGGATCCACCTACTCTGATGGCACCAAAACATTAGGAGGCTACTCAGATATCTTCGTTGTCAACGAGAAATTTGCTGTTCGCATTCCTGAAAACATGCCATTAGATGCCACTGCCCCTCTTCTGTGTGCTGGCATCACAGTTTACAGTCCTTTGAAGTACTTTGAGCTTGACAAACCCGGACTCCATGTTGGTGTTGCTGGCCTTGGTGGTCTCGGCCACATGGCTGTTAAATTTGCAAAGGCTTTGGGGGTTAAGGTGACAGTTATAAGTACTTCTCCTAACAAGAAGGATGAAGCTATCAAGCATTTTGGAGCTGATTCTTTTCTGGATAGCTGCAATCCTGATCAGATGGAGGTAATCTGAACTCTGAACAAATTTTATCATGCTCAAATAGAACTTGGGACATTGACAGTTAATATGCTTACACTTCTAATAGGCTGCTATGGGGACAATGGACGGTATAATTGATACAGTCTCCGCGGTTCATCCTCTTGTACCATTGATCGATCTGTTGAAATATCATGGGAAGTTAGTTTTGGTAGGTGCTCCTGAAAAACCTCTTGAGTTGCCAGCCTTGTCTTTGCTATGGGGTAAGCAAGGAAAGAACTATGTGTTTATTTATAGCTAGTATATGAAAGTGACTAAAGTATAGCTTAATTAAACTGGAAATGTGACAGGGAGGAAGATTGTGGCTGGAAGCTGCACTGGAGGCCTGAAGGAGACACAGGAGATGATTAATTTTGCTGCCAAGCATGATATCAAGGCCGAAATTGAAGTAATTCCAATAGATTATGTGAACACAGCCATGGAGCGTCTACTCAAGGCAGATGTTAGATATCGTTTTGTCATCGACATAGCCAACACATTGAAAACTGCATAAGAGTCTTCATGTGATGTTTGAAATGGAGATTTTATACCAAGAACTCCTTCCTTAATGAAGCAGAAGATCTTATGTTCCACAGTCCTTATCTTTTGCCCTCATGTCGAAATAAGTAGACGTATCTGTCCAGTAACCAATGTATTGCAGTTGAGCTCGCGCATAGGGTGAACCTCTGTTTTTACAGGTATTCCATTGTCTTTCCATCACTCATATGTGAACCTCCTGCCATATAATTATGAACCAAGTTTGGAAAGGCAGTTGCAAAACGCATGTTGGACTTCTTTTCTATTTTAACTCAATGGTCAATACTTCAACTGTTTAGCTGAGTTTTATGTGCGTTCGTCATTTAAGAAACTTCAGAAAACTGAAGTGTCGATTTGTTTTTCTCCATCTCTTTTCAATAACTATCTTTGAATGTCAGAGCTAACCATAGTACACCACTGTTACAATCTCACTTTTGAACGATTTTCCGAGCTTCCTTTTGTCACCTGCAACTACTATTCGATGTACATCCATCTTTAACAGTGTAATTGTGCATGCCAAACACTGTTTTCAAAAAGATAAAAATACAAAAAAATAAAGACAATTTTCATGCGAGAATGGTGTGCCTCTTGCCATTTCTGAACAGCTAATACAGTACAAAATTCTCAATTAAAATGGCTATGTCTCTACAGAATGATACTGCGCTAAGAGAAATTAATGGTGGACAGTCTTCTTTCCTTTTTTTTTTTTAACGGTCGAAATGGTGGACAGCCTTGCTCATATACAGATGAGATTCCATACCTGTGCTTCTATCTGACAACACTGTTAAGAATACAACATAGTATTAATATCATCACCAGTCACCACATCCAAGAAACAGACCTTCGTCATATGATTTCTCTATTTGTAACTGAAATCTCCAAGGAACCTTTCTTAAAAACTTGACTCCTGACCTACACGCTACATGCCTACATCCAACTTCCGAATGCCCAACTAGCCATTTACACTTCTAAACCTTCACTTGCTGACCTGCATCCATGGTAGGGAGGTGTAACAATTCCACACCAAAACTAAGTGGCGCATCCAGCATCTTTGATGAAGAAATTTGTCATTGCTCAATGTGCTTACATCTGATCCAACATGAAATTGCTCGAGACCAACGAACGAGTCTGGCAAGGACAGCAATCCAACAAGCATACATTAAATTGCAGCTTGGCTGGCCACCTCTAGAAGTCAAGAGGTCCTTGATTAGTGGAACCAGCACAGCTAGAAGATGTACCATAGGAGGTTCCATTTGAACCATCAACGGGAGCTTGATTAAGACATTCTAAAACCAATGATCTTCGCTTATGCAGCTTGATTGAGAATGTACAAGCCTCTAAAACCAAAGGAACCTGCTCCGTAACACAACAAATAAGCTACAGGTAAAAATAAAATAAGCTTCCTGCATGCATTTTTTTTGAAAAGTGAAGTGCGACCAAATGCATGCCGATCAAGATGAACAAAATGCATAGCAGGAGTCAGACACATGCTGAATAAAGAGCAACTTCGTGCAAATTTTTGAAGCAACTCCTTGACAACCACAAGGGAAGAGGCTTGACCAGTGACAAGCCAAGCGCAATTGCCGTATGGCACCCTAAAGTTACAGGGAAGATCATATTAACGGTTCCTCAAGCTCAAGGAAATTTCTTCCATTTAATAGTCAGTTTCAATTCAGTAAGCATTAGTCTTTGTGCAACTTTTGGAGTAGTTGGCTTGGTTTTAGAACTCCTTCGCCGCAGCAATGGTAAAGCTTTCTCAAATATAGCAGTTTAACATGCCAAATCCTATGATTACTGAAACGCATCAATTCATCATTTGAAAATATTTGCAGTACCTGGGTGTTAATCCTGGCCACTTTGTGTATGCTGAGAAGACCAACCATTTCCTGATATCCAGTGAGTAACTTCGCTAACTCCTTGTCTTCGTCTGGAGTAGAAATTGTATATGGATTACTTTGCAAGTCATGGGAAGATATATGTTCATATAGGCATATATTTAAACTTATAGGCTTGCCTGGTATTGCTTTGACTGAAAGCAGTGTATCAGCCAGATGCTGCCATCTTTTAGAGAAGGATGGTGATAGAAGTGAATGTGGAAAAGTAATCATAGCCACTGCATTTGAAGCTCGTACCATGCCTTTCAGAGACTTGATGAACGCAAGCATATCCCAATCCTGAAAGAAAAATACCAATAATGTTATCAAAACAAAATATCCGTATAAAACCTAAAAAAACAAAAAAAAAGAATGCCAATAAGCTCAGGGCAGAACAGGATGATCTATATGAAACAAAAGCTGATGTCAAAACACTCTCCGACAAACTAGCCAACTCAAAAAATAGATCTCAAGCACACAATCACCACCAACCTTGTCAAAGTAGCCACATTGGGGAGCACATAATGACTGAATGGCTATGCGGCCAGCGCACGAAATGCTAGTACCATTTCTGCAATAAAGACACAAATTGCTATCAAGAAAAGTAACATAAACATACTGGCTTGAGTAGCTTTACAACAGACAATATGTTTCAGGAAGTCAGAACTCACAAGTACCATACAACAAAAACAGAAACAGGTATGTCTCACCTAACAAAATTAAAAGGCATACCTTGGATTTTGGGCTAAAAATGCAGAACATTGCTCACGAAGATTGTCAAGAGTTGAATCTTGAGTGCTCACACAATCGATGTGCTTTCCTCCTAGATACTGCCTCTCCAAAGGTTTTCGCAAATCAAAGTCATTGCAGAATTCATGTTTCAAATCTGCTCAGCCACAAATCAAATCACTATCCTTCTAATAAACATCATCAAATATATGCTACTGCCTATTTCTGATACTCAACACAAACAATTCCCCTGTTTCAACTCCATAGTAAGAGCTCAACATATTGCTTAAAACCCATATGTCAAATTGACAAATTGTCTTAAACCAAAAAGAACAAGATAAGCTTCCCGCAACAACTAAACACTACTTTCCACCAGCGTTACCTATGATAAAAACATAACATATTAAAATAACAAATGTAAACAAGCTCACCTCTACTTTCATGACCAGGTTGATTTTCTCCAAAGTATTTCTTATACTGCCAAGCAATCCTCAACCCCTTATCCTATATTAAAGAACAAGCAATACATCATGCAATGTGTAATCAAGCAGAATCACCATTCCCCACATTTGTTATAAAACCAAGTACAACACACATAACTTTTGCTTTTCTGTAAGAAATCATCAGGCTTTGGAACCTATGCTTTGAACCTGTCTATAAATGAATCCTCCCTCGATTCGACTTTTATAGTCCACACTCCACATTTGACTTTAACGAGCAATACAAGTCAACTTTCATCATTTCTTTCAACATATACTAATAAAGTAAGAACAACAAGAAAATCTTATGAAAGTAGTAATAGCTAAGATAAATCAAACATTACTTTAACCAAATTGAAACTCGTTGTATACTTGGTGATATTATTTGTCGAATCTAACATCGTTTGACCACCAAAGTCAAATGTGTACTATTTTTCCCGTTCAAATGGAGCCATAGAGGACAGAGATGTAGACGTTAGGCTACAATCTTCCAAATACCTCATCAACTAAACTAAATTGTGGACTATCCAAGTGAAACCACTCTTACATTCAAACGAAAATGATAAAAAATAACTCAATTGAAACTTCTTAACAATGCCAATAAACATAAAAAGAACAACTATTTAAGCACACAGTGATTAAACAACATGCAAACTATCTCGTATTATACCGTCTAATTTTAAGTTATACTTAAAAGACGGTCTTAAATTGGTCACTTATTGGTTTAAAGTGGTCATCTTTATTACACCGCCAATAAAAAGTAACTACTTTTCACGTGGTCAACTTTATTACACCGTCAATAAAAGGTAACCACTTAAACTCAACTTGCGACCACGCTAAAATTAGACAGTCTCTTTTAATAAATTACGAAACAAAAAAAAGATCAAATAAGCACCTGTTCAGTAATACCATGATCACCACGAGATTTATGCTCATCTTTAGGAGAAACAGGATTAGGCAAAGTACCCAAAAACCCTTTAGGATCTCTAGATGGACTTGCATACAAAAGAGGCTGACCATGAACCAACCCCTGTGCCATAAAGTTCCTCAACAACAACATATGATGAGGTGCTTCTGAATCCTCCATCACCATAACCAAGCTCCCTAAGCAAAACCCACCTCCCAAAATCCCTACATTTCACACGTGACACTAAATTACAACCATGTGACACATAAAGATTGCATCTTTATACGTGCCCATTAATAAAGTTTGGAACTTTATAGTATAAAGTTAGTGTTGAGTGAGCTTACTGTCGAGGTCTGGTATGCCTGAGGAGATGAAGACTGACCCGTTTGGGCCGGGCTTCAGGCCCGGCACCTGGGAAGTGGGGCCCACCAATGGGTTGCGAGAAAAGCTGCTGGGCCGAGCTGCCATGGTGTGGTGTGGTTTCGCCGGAGTTAATGGTGGTGTGGAGGAAGGAGGTTGGTGGTGGTGGTGGTGGTGGTGAGTAAGAGATGGGTGAATTTAAGTTAGGTTTAGTATGGGCTAACCCAATTTTTTTAGTGGGCCATAAGAAATTTTATTGTAGCCCAAGTCCATATTCTTTACCTATAGGCTATAGCTCATGACATCTCTTGTTCTAGAGTAAAAATAAGGATTTTTTCATAAATTATGCCCTGAGGTTAGACTAGTGCAATGAGGCGGGTTACGGGTCAGAAACTGAGACCCGCCCCCTTTAAAAGGTTTGTGACCCGCAGTTTTCAATGATGGGTCGGGTCTTTAACGGGTCGGAAAGGGTCATGGTTATCAAAATAATGAAAAAAAAGGAAAAATAAGTATGAAATAAATTGTGACCCGCATGACCTGCTATGGCCCAAAACACTTTTTTTAAAGACCCCCCCCCCTTGGTATTTGGCTTAGCCCAATTAATATGTCTACCTGGGTTAAGCGTAATTCACATTTAGTAACCTCAGTTTTATTCTATTTTAAGTGACCTCAGGTCAAAAATTAATTCATGTCGGTGAGCTCCTACTCCTTTTTATTGTTGACATGGCATTGTTATGAACCCATAGGGTTCGAAACATATTTTTTTTCATAAATGGTGTTTTGAGGTTAAGCGTATTTCACATTTGGTGAATTTTGTATATATTTTGGTTAATCCGCTTTTGGTGACCCAATGTTACCGTATTTGTCGACCATGACAAATGAAAATCAAAAATGTCAACTTTATTTTACTTTACTTTCAACACTTGCTTAGTATATTAACGTGAATGAAAATCAAAAAAATAAACATGCTCATTTATTAGAGCAACGTTTTCTTGATCATTTCCTTTCTTCCTTCACACTTACACCTTCAATTGACATGCTTTCTACATTAGTTCCCATTCCCTTAATGTTTTCTACACAACATTATAATAAGGTCATTTGCATATTTTGAATTATTTGGGAGTTTTTAGGATTTTTTCAGGATTTCTCTGATTTTGTTTATTAGGAAATTTCATTCAAACCAAACTGTACAAGGTAAGAAATCCACATCTTACTCACCTTCACCTAATTACAAGACCCCATCATACTCACCATCACCAGTTTACAAATCTCCATCTTACTCACATTCATCAATCTACAAGTCTCTATCATACTCAACTTCACCAATCTACAACTCTCCATCGTACTCACCATCTCCTATGTACAAGTCTCCCTCCTACTCTCCATCACCCGTATATAAGAGCCCATCCTACTCACCATCACCAGTTTATAAGTCTCCATACTATTTACCTTTACCAGTTTACAAGTCTCCATCCTACTCTCCATCACCCGTATATAAGAGCCCATCTTACTCACCATCACCAGT